>JBBPBX010054505.1:6155-23444 GCA_038048925.1 Garcialebias charrua | reverse complement strand
GATTATTCTTTCATCTTTAAAATATACTTTGTTGGAGTAAAGACACAACAAAAGGCTAAAAAAAAGAAAGTAATACCATAAAAATTCCGAGACCGGGAATTGAACACGCGTCTCCCGCATCAAAAGACATCTCTTAAAGCCAAAGACTTAGACCACTGACCCAACGTGGCATTCATGCATTGCTTTACTTCCGCACAGTATTAAAACAAATACAACGAGATAGTTTCGAATAAGTGTAAAATATTCTTAAAATAAATAAGTCAAAATACACAAATAACTATAGTGCCATTCCGAAAACTGTAATGTGCTTTATGGTTTGTTCTTTGTTCGACTGCCCCTAGTGGTCTGGAGCACTTCCGTTGTAGCTTTTCCTATTTGCAGGTCGCTCTGTATTTGCAGGTCGACCGTCTTTGGGAGCGCAACTTATCTTTTGCAGTGCGCCTCATCTGTTGGAGCGCTGTTTTATTTTTTGCGTTGCAGCTGCATTTTAATTTGCAGCATTTGGATTTGCAACTCTATTTGGATTTGCGCCTCTATTTGTTTGCAACAAATAGAGGCGTTGCCCCCCATCTTGGTGCCTGTACGTTGGGGTTCACCCCGGTGAACGAGAGGGTAGCCTCCCTTCGCCTACGTGTGGGGGGACGGGCTCTGACTGTTGTTTGTGCCTATGCGCCGAACGGCAGCGCAGATTACCCACCCTTTTTGGAGTCCTTGGAGGGGGTATTGGAGGGTGCGCCTCCTGGGGACTCCCTTGTTCTGCTGGGGGACTTCAACGCTCACGTGGGCAATGACAGTGAGACCTGGAGGGGTGTGGTTGGGAGGAACGGCCCCCCTGATCTGAACCCGAGTGGTGTTCTGTTGTTGGACTTCTGTGCTCGTCATGGATTGTCCATAACGAACACCATGTTCAGGCATAAGGGTGTCCATATGTGCTCTTGGCACCAGGACACCCTAGGTCGTAGTTCAATGATCGACTTTGTTGTCGTCTCATCTGATCTGCGGCCGCATGTCCTGGACACTCGGGTGAAGAGAGGGGCGGAGCTGTCAACTGACCACTACCTGGTGGTGAGTTGGCTCCGATGGTGGGGGAGGATGCCGGTCAGACCTGGCAGACCCAAACGTATTGTGAGGGTCTGCTGGGAACGTCTGGCAGAGTCTCCCGTAAGACGGAGCTTTAACTCCCACCTCCGGGAGAGCTTTGAACACGTTCCGAGGGAGGCGGGGGACATTGAGCCCGAGTGGGCCATGTTTCGCGCCTCTATTGTCGAGGCAGCTTATCGGAGTTGTGGCCGCAAGGTTGTTGGTGCCTGTCGTGGTGGCAACCCTCGAACCCGGTGGTGGACACCGGCGGTGAGGGATGCTGTCAAGCTGAAGAAGGAGTCCTATTGGGCCTTTTTGGCCTGTGGGACCCCGGAAGCAGCAGATAGGTACCGGCAGTCCAAGCGGCATGCGGCTCGGGTGGTTGCTGAGGCAAAAACTCGGGCGTGGGAGGAGTTCGGAGAGGCCATGGAGAATGACTTCCGTACGGCTTCGAGGCGATTCTGGTCCACCATCCGGCGTCTCAGGGGGGGAAAGCGGTACGCGACCAACACCATTTATGGTGGGGATGGCGTGCTGTTGACCTCAACTCGGGATGTTGTGAGTCGGTGGGCGGAATACTTCGAAGACCTCCTCAATCCTACTGGCACGTCTTCCACTGAGGAAGCGGAGCCTGGGGACTTTGGATCGGGCTCTCCAATCTCTGGTGCTGAGGTCGCCGAGGTGGTTAAAAAGCTCCGCGGTGGCAAGGCTCCGGGGGTGGATGAGATTGGTCGTGGTACACTAGACCAGCTCTACACCCTCAACAGGGTCCTGGAGGGTGCGTGGGAGTTTGCCCAACCAGTTTACATGTGCTTTGTAGACTTGGAAAAGGCATTCGACCGCGTCCCTCGGGGGGTTCTGTGGGGGGTACTCCGGGAGTATGGGGTACCAGGCCCATTGATATGGGCTGTTAGGTCCCTGTACGACCGGTGTCAGAGCTTGGTCCGCATTGCCGGCAGTAAGTCAGGCTCGTTTCCGGTGAGAGTTGGACTCCGCCAAGGTTGCCCTTTGTCACCGATTCTGTTTATAACTTTTATGGACAGAATTTCTAGGCGCAGCCAAGGTGTTGAGAGGATCCGTTTTGGTGGCCTTAGAATCGCTTCTCTGTTTTTTGCAGATGATGTGGTCCTATTGGCTTCATCAGCTCGTGATCTACAGCTTTCGCTGGAGCGGTTTGCAGCTGAATGTGATGCGGCCGGGATGAGGATCAGTTCCTCCAAATCCGAGGCCATGGTCTTGAGCCGGAAAAGGGTAGCGTGCCCTCTCCGGGTCGGGGAGGAGGTCCTTACCCAAGTGGAGGAGTTTAAGTATCTCGGGATCTTGTTCACGAATGAGGGAAAACTGGAGCGTGAGATCGATAGGCGGATAGGTGCAGCGTCCGCAGTGAAGCGGGCGCTGTACCGGTCTGTCGTGGTGAAGAGAGAGCTGAGTCAAAAGGCAAAGCTCTCAATTTACCGATCGATCTACGTTCCCACCCTCATCTATGGTCATGAGCTTTGGGTTATGACCGAAAGAACAAGATCTCGGATACAAGCGGCTGAAATGAGTTTTCTCCGCAGGGTGGCTGGACTCTCCCTTAGAGATAGGGTGAGAAGCTCAGTCATCCGGGAGGGACTCGGAGTAGAGCCGCTGCTTCTCCACATCGAGAGGAGCCAGTTGAGGTGGCTCGGGCATCTGGTTAGGATGCCTCCTGGACGCCTCCCTGGTGAGGTGTTCCGGGCATGTCCCACCGGGAGGAGACCCAGAGGAAGACCCAGGATACGCTGGAGGGACTATGTTTCTCGGCTGGCCTGGGAACGCCTTGGGATTCCCCCAGAGGAGCTGCTCCAAGTGGCTGGGGAGAGGGAAGTCTGGGCCTCCCTACTTAGGCTGCTACCCCCGCGACCCGACCCCGGATAAGCGGAAGAAAATGGATGGATGGATTTGCAACTCGTTTCATCATTTGGAAAGCTGTTCACTTTTTGCAGCGCACTGTTTTCATTTTGATGCGTGTTTTAACTTTTGGAACGCTGTTCACTTTTTACAGCGTGCTGTTCTGTTTTTGCTGCTCGTTTGCACCCCTCGGCCACCGTATCTATTGGCCTAAAATATCAACCTAAAATATCAACCTAAAAATACCGGCCTAAAATATCAGCCTAAAACATTGGCCTAAAATATCGACCTAAAATATCGGCCTAAAATATCGACCTAAAATATCGACCTAAAACATCGGCCTAAAATATCGACCTAAAACATCGACCTAAAATATAGGCCTAAAATATCGACCTAAAATATCGGCCTAAATATCGGCTTAAAATATCAACCAAAAATATCAACCTAAATTATCGGCCTAAAATATCGGCCTAAAATATCGACCTAAAATATCTTTCCCACCGATGACCTTAGCCAGTGCGTCCGCACGGACGCTTCCTCACGACCGCCGGCATCCGACAGCAGTGGGAGCAGGAGTCGGGGGATTCCAGCGCTGTTCTTGCATGCAGAATCCCTAGGCAGACGGGACAGGTCTCGTGGGTGTCAGTCGCCGACAGGGAGTAGCCGCAGCCGCTGGGGCAGGGGCGCGAGCGAGGGCTCGCCGTCCTGCTGGCTTTCTTTGGAATCTTTGTCCTCCGTTTTCCCTTCTCGGGAGCCATGTCTGAAGAAGAGAAGCGTCGAGACTGTTCCTAGAGACGTCCTCTCCGTCGTGTCGCTTTCGCTGGCTAGCCTGCTAATAGTTAGCAGGGAGCGTTGTGACACAGTTAGCGCCGTCGAGCGAAGCAGCTGTGGAGAGAGAAGAAAAGCTTTGAGGTAAGTAGAAAACGCTGGACTAGCTTTCGCCAGCCCAGTAGTACGCAGGAACATTTCTCGGTATGCTCAGCGTAGGGAGCAAGCTCACCTCTAGTCGAGCGATGTGACAACAGAGAAGTCCCACGATTTTCAGGTTTAAGCGAGGTGAAGGGCAATAAGAGAAAGTAGGATGGGCGTCCGTATCTTAAATACCCAGAGGGTGGGGACTCTGGCGTGACGCTGACACCCCGGCCATCACGTGGACCTTCAAGTCTCCCTCCCAGCCTTCAATAAGCATGTTTTCACAGCAACAAGAGGAGATAAAACGCTTGACCAAGTCTACACTAATGTAAAGGGGGCGTACACGGCGAAGACACGCCCAGCGCTCGGAGCTTCCGATCACTGCTCTTTGATCCTGGCCCCAAGACAGCTCCCCCCACTCAGGCGCTCCAAGCCGGAACAAAGAGAGATAAGAATCTGGCCTCAAGATAGTACCCCCATGCTGAGAGACTGTTTTGAGAAGACAAACTGGTCTGTTTTCAGAGAAGCAGCTACTGATGGGAGCTCAGTTGACCTGGAACTTTATGCTTCCTCAGTCCTGGGCTACATCAGTACATGCTCTGAAAATGTATCCATAAAAAAATATGTTAAATCTTACCCGAACCGAAAACCTCTGGTTAAATAAAGAAGTTTGCGCCTTGCTAGCAGCCAGGGACACTGCATTCAAGTCCGGAGATAAAGAGGAGCTAAGAAAGAGCAGGAAAGAACTGGAGGAAGGCATTAAGAAGGCCAAGGCCACGTATGCACAGAGGATCGAGGGACAGTTCACCTCACAAGACCCACGGAGCATGTGGAAGGGTATTAAATGCATAACAGATTACAAAGGCAAGAACAAACAATGCCCCAGGGACCCATCTCTGCCTGATGCCCTCAATAAGTTTTATGCACGTTTTGATGATCCAAACAGACCAGCTAGCACCAGACTCACCTCATCACCAGATGAAGAGCATCTCAGAGTGACCGCAGCAGAAGTGAGAGGCAGTCTCAGAAAGATTAATCCTCATAAAGCAACCGGACCAGACAACATCCCAGGGAAAGTTCTGAAGGAATGTGCGGACCAGCTCTGTGAGGTGCTGGCTGACATCTTCACCACCTCACTTGCACTGGAGTCAGTTCCCACCTGCCTGAAGACCGCGACCATCATCCCAGTCCCAAAGAGCTCCACAGTGACTGGTCTGAATGACTATAGACCAGTGGCCCTCACCCCGATAGTCGCTAAATGTTTTGAGAAACTGGTCATGTCCCACATCAAGGCAACCGTCAACATCAACGAGGACCCTCATCAATACGCATACCGCGAGAACCGATCAACAGAGGACGCCATTTCTTCCGTGGTCCACACTGCTCTCACCCACCTGGATCAGAAGGACTCATACGTGCGTCTGCTCTTTGTGGACTTCACATCTGCCTTCAACACCATGATCCCCCAAACTCTGATAGACAAACTATCTACACTTGGACTAAGCCCCTCCATTTGTAACTGGGTACTAGACTTCTTAACAGACAGACCACAGTCCGTGAAGATCCACAACTTCTCCTCCTCCACCATAACCCTCAGCACTGGCTCTCCTCAAGGATGTGTGCTGAGCCCCCTTCTGTTCACTCTGCTCACATATGATTGTACAGCCACACTTCCAGGCTGTCATATTGTTAAGTTTGCAGATGATACAGCGGTGGTGGGATGCATCACAAACAATGATGAGTCCAGCTACAGACAGGAGGTGGAACACCTGGAGAGCTGGTGCAAAGAGAATAATCTTCACATGAATGTGAAGAAGACAAAGGAGATGATTGTGGACTTCAGAAGGAATAAACACACCCACGCCCCACTGAAAATAGGTGGATCTGCAGTGGAAGTGGTCTCCAGCTACAAATACTTGGGTGTACACATGAATGATAACCTCAGCTGGAGCAACAACACCACCAGCCTGATCAAGAAAGGTCATCAGAGACTCTACTTCCTCAGACGGCTGAGACGAGCTGGTCTGAGCAGCCCAGTTCTCACCTCGTTCTACAGGTGTGCAGTGGAGAGCGTCCTGTGCTCCAGCATCAACGTGTGGCATGGAGGCTGCACAGTTGAAGAGAGGAAAGCTCTACAGAGAGTGGTGAAGGCTGCACAGAAGTCTGTTGGAGTCAGTCTCCCCACCATCACAGACATTTACACCTCCAGATGCAGGAAAAGAGCCACCTGCATCATGAAAGACCTCACTCACCCAGCACACTCACTCTTTGTCCCACTCCCCTCAGGACGGAGGTTGAGGAGCATCAAATGTAGAACCACTAGACTGAGGAACAGCTTCTACCCTGAGGCTGTTAGACTCATGAATAAATAAAAAAATAAAAAATAAACACTGCAAAATATCACATCATGCTGATGCTGATCTGTTTTCTTGTTGCTGTGTTCATCTGTGTTCATCTGTGACCATCTGCTCATACAAACTCATGTTCGTGCTGCTGTTTATTTCCACTATATTAGGCTTAGTGTATTACTAGTTGATGTTTTTCTTAGTTAATTCTAGATGTTATTACTGTTTTTCTCTTGCATTTGTTGTTGGATGTAACTGGGACCCCGTGTACATAATCTCGTTTTCATCACATGTACCACATGCGGTGCAAATGACAATAAAGACTCTCTGACTCTGATAAAGGCGTGAATGTATTCCTTCAGGTAATTGCGCGGGGCGCATTTTCCCATAGCAATATGTTGCACCGAGTGACTGACTGATAAGGGAACTTGTTTTATCGTTACCTCTCTGTCTGACTGTCAGACGGTAAAAGAAAAAGACACGTGACACAGTAGCTCTCTTTGGAAAATGTCTTGCTCCATGCTGTCCATTTTGCTCCTGCTCTACACCCTCAGTATACCTCAAAACGAGGCTACATGGGTTGATACTTGGTCGCAAACTCTGAGCTCGGTAAGACTTCAACAGGACATTGGTCAATTTCTGTGCAGTTTTAAAGGATTTTTTTAAAAACAACTTGTCTTCCATTAGGTGCCATTTACTGTATCTTATGTCCTTCTTCTTTAGACAGAACAGGACCCTCAAGCGCAATACTTGATACTAAGACCTATAAAAACACCTTTAATTTGTAAGTTGTTTGTAACGGGCAACACATTTCCGCCACACTTACTCTAACTGCCTTACTATCTGACTTAGATAAGTGTTTAAAGACTTGATTCTGATCAATTATGCATGCATAACCATTCACTTTGTTTCTTTCCAATCAAACAGCTAAATAAACCATGGTCCAGATGGACCTTTTGCTCTAATTAGACAAATAGCTTGCTTAATTGATCATTGATTGTTGATCAATGGAGAACACATGTTCTTGTTCTTTACAAGGCAAGTGATTGAAAGCCAGCTATAAAATCAGCCTTTGACACACGCCAATGGGCTCTCATCACTTCACTGTAGATAAAAAGTGCAGCTTAGAAAATGAAGGAAGACACTAGAGGGCTCTTTTCTTTTCTGAGCTTGAGTGAGATGCTCCCTTCTTCAAAATGAGCTGGTCGTAAGAGCAACAAGAAAGTGCATTCAACTCAACTGTGCAATAAAAAGAAAAGGTAAAAAATATCAGGTAGAGGGTGGAAAACCTGAGATGAAGGTTTTTTTACCCCATCCCTGACAATCTGGACGTGTATCACTTATCAGTCAAGACACCTCTTTAAAAGCATCCGTGTGTCTACAAATACATAGAAGGGGGTGTCTCAATGACAATCCTGTCCCAACAGAATAGGGGACGTCATCGAGGTTCACTTTGATCTCCTGCTCACATGTTCTCTTGAAAGGACAGGGAGGAGAGAGAATGAGGGACATTGAGAGACAGAGGCAGAGGAGACACTTCACCTAGGCATCAGTGGGCCTTCATCCTCAGCTTCAGGTACCCATCCCTGCTCTGTTTCTGAGCCAGCTCTATTAAATATGAAACGCTAAGACAAAAGGAGGGAAAGTGAAAGGGGAGGGGAGCGGGGGCCACAAAGGCCACCACTCAATGCCTTTGAAGAGGTACTGAGGCGAAGAGTGTCGTGAGCGCAAATGTATGCACCTTGCACACACACACACCAACCCCCTTAAATGATGTGGGTGGATAGGATGGCAAACACACACATTTGCATCTTGTGTTTTTAGATCATTTGTTAGGACTATACCACAAAAGGGACATCTTCAGTGAAATTAGACCTAAAAGCCTTCGTTAACAGTTGGTAATACAAGTGTGTTTGTAATGGTGGCTGTTTTAAAGGGCTTTACGGACAGCTGAGATTAAAGCACCTTTAAAGGTTGTAAGAGGATATGTGTTGTGAAGCAGAGATGTTCACCATGGTAATAAATTAGATTACACACATTTAAACCGGGAACAGTTTACCTGAGAATTTAAAGACCGCTCAGACTGTTGAGGCTTTTAAATCTTTGCTCAAGACTCATCTGTTTTACTTGGCATTTGATCCTCGCAGAGTCTGAGAACAAATTTTGAGCAGATTTTATTGTTGTTGTGTTAACTTTATTATGTTTTAGTGGCACTAGATGCATTTTACTCTGTTATTTTTATTTGTTTTAACTGTACAGCACTTTGGTCGGCTTTGGTTGTTTTTATGTGCTATATAAATAAATTTGACATTGACATTGACATTAAATGTACAGTTTAGTTGACATGTTTGAAGAGCTAATAGTAGATAACTCCATTTTGTGTGTGTATAAATCTAAAGGTGTTAGTTCTATTTAAAACATTTTGTTCTCACTTTTCCTTTAAACAAATGTGAAATTACCTATTTAGCACCAAAAAATAACCTTTAATCTCACCATTCTGGCAACTGCAAAACAATAAAGTTAATTTATTTGTGCCAATTAATTATAGTTATTAAAGAAAAGCAAGCAACAAAACTTTCAGCTAAGTTTCAAGCATCAGTTTACCTTCATTATTAAATAAATAAAAGCATTTTTGTTAGAAGGAAGCGTGACGCAGACTGACAACTTTGCTTCTGAGTGTGTCCTTAAACTAAATGACTCCCATCAAATAAACCTCATTGGGCTGTCTTTGGGAAAACAATCAGCAGTTTGCTACTCCATGACCTTTTCGCCGCTCAGCAGGCTCAGTCCAATCATGGAGTATTGATATTATCCACCACATGCCATTTATAACGTTGGCTGCTGCTCGCCTCAAAAGTACAATTTAAACACCAGCTGTTGTGTTTTGGTTCAGGTGATTTTCAAGCTGGACAGCACGGTGGCTCAGTTGCCTTTCAGGGAGAAGGTTGCTGGGTCGAATCCCGACCGGGGACCTTTCTTTGTTGAGTTGTTTTCTTTCGTGCATGTGTGGGTTTTTACTCCAGTTTCCTCCCACAGACAAAACCATGCATCTGATTCTTATTGGTAACTCTAAATTGTCCTTAGGTGGGAGTGAGCGTGAATGGTTGTCTGTCTCGTTTGTCTCTATGTATCCCTTTGATGGACTGGAGACATGTCCAGGTTGTCCCCCACCACTTGCACAGTGACTGCTGGAGAAGGGCACAAATGACCCCTGCGACCTGAAAATGAAGAAGCAGGTTAAAGATAATGGATGGATGAATGATTTTCAATCCAAAGAGTGGACTGTGCCTACAGTTCAGGTCATTTTGATGAACAAAGTCAACCTAAATTAGAACTTTGTGCTAATTACAGTGTACTTGAACACAGTTCCTCACACTCAGTTGTATGTACCGGTACAGTGAACATTTATCCAGGGGGCAGTGTAAAACTATTTCTTACACCATACCCATTTCTTATAAAAAAGACAAGTAGTTGCTACACTAAACCAATTTGATTGTCCAGCTTTCGTCACCCAGAGCTCTAAAAGCACCAAAAGAGGCAGTTTTTCAAGATCACTTGTTTTATCCCTGGTTTGGATTTATCCATGTAGGTAGACCCAGCCATGCTCCGTTACCTCCAGACAAGTTGTGAAATGGCTGTCATGAGTGCAGGCATGCGGGAGGGAATGGGCACCAGCACTAAAACCAGTAACTTAACAACACAAACCAGCAAACAAAAATACACAAAAACTGTAGTAGGAGGGAAAAAAAAGAAAGAAAACTCAAATTAGATACATATGGGAACAGCTCTTTAAGTTCTTTGTATGCCACTGTTATCAAGTTGCAAAATGTTAATGTAATTAATTTTTATTAATAAAACTGAAGAAATATCTTCATAAACACAGATAACAGGGAGCTGGTTTGCATGAAAATTAAAATGATTATACAGTTATTTGCAGATGCAACATGTAAATCTGTAGTAACCTGGTAAAATGTTGAAATCAGTTTAGCAGTTAAAATCAGAATGCATCTTGTGAGTTCTTTTCTGTGTGTCTTCATTTGATTAAGCTTCAACACGTTCATTTCACATTAATAATTAATTTTCTCAAAATATTTTGGGCTGCAATCATTTTGGTTGTTATTCATAATCCTGCTGCTTTACAGCCCAATGGTAAACAAGAAGGGCATGATGAGGGATTATAGTCCATTAAAATACATCAACCTGGAACATGAAAAAATAAAATAAAAAAGAAAGAAAAGATTACAGTATTTAAATGGCATTTTACAATGTTTTAAAAGTTAATAATCCTTACATAGAAGAAACATTTACCCCGAGTATGCTTTTATTGTCGTGTTTATTAAGCCACATTCTAGTGGTGCATTAATATCAAGTTTACAGTACAGTGGCAATAATATAAGAAGCACACATGCAACATAAGTTTCAAATACAATTTAATGCATATGTTGGGAAAATACACAGGAAAGTAACATTGAGCCTTCTGTGTTGAACAGAAGAGAACGAACACAGCCGAGGAAAAGGTAGCATGAAAAACAGTTTAGCAGAACAGTTAATGCTCCCTCCCTCTTATTATCTGCTTGTTGAGGTGTTACGTGAAAATGTTGCCCCATGGGACGTGTGCTGCAGGAAGGGAAGATAGAAAAAAGTTAAAGACAAAAAAAAAAGTGAGAATGTGGTAAATGGAGACCTTTTTTTGGGTTGGGGGGGGGGGTGATTTTAAAGAATCTCTAGATCATCTTACACAAACCAGAATATAAACTTTAATAGGTTATGGCATAGCTTGGAAAGTAAAAGTGAATGAATGTATCATCTGAACTGAATGGTAAATGGTGTGGAAAAAGACTGCATATCATTAATGAAGTGACATACCCGTATTTTCAGGAATATAGGTTGCAGCTTTTTATCATTTTTGCATGCCCTGCGACCTATATTCAAGTGCGACCTATTTATGGCTTTTTATAAAATAAGCTTATTTGTAGTCATTTATTAACAAAAATTAAACGGAGACACACTCTTACAATAATGTCAGCTAACAAATATATTTTTTAGGTGTTTATCCTGCTAAAATTATTAATTTATTAAAGAAAAGTTCAGCTTAGACACATATTTGCTATAATTTTTATCAAACAAATAATTATTTTTAAGTGTTAATCTTCTTAAAAGCCTTGCTGTGCGCTCCTGTGGAAGAGACATTTGCAGCAGAGCTAAACACGGTCCACATTTTGACGTAAGTGTGACCTATATTCAGGTGCGACCTATGTTCCAGAAAATACGGTACATGTAATTTAAATGTTTGTCTGTTAGGTGCCGTTTTTAAATAAAATGGAACTAGATAAACAAACTCACATAAAATGACCTCATCAACCTAAGTTGCATCTTTACAACTGAAGTTACAGTTTCATGTTAACATGACATCAGTAAAATGACGTGAGTGATGAAGAAAGATGAAATTCTGGAAGAAAATACCTGGAAGTTAGAAAGAGTTCTTTCATATTAGCACTAAGAATTGTTTGCACGATTGAAGGTCTTGTTTGTCACTCCTAAAACACCTTGTGTCATTTGCACTCCACACATGTGCTGTTAATGAAAACAAGAATGGAAAAACGAATGTTTGTGTTTCCCCTGTTTGAGCAACAGCATCTGTGTCTTTTAATGGCTTTTTGGAGGTCCTTTGTGTTTACTGATAGATTATTGGTTATTTTAGTTTTATTTTCTGTATTTTTTTTTCAAAATGGTCATCGTTTGATCGAAAAAGAGAAAAACTAAGTACTATACTTTCCGCAATATAAGTCACATCAGTCCAAAAATGTCTAATAAAGTGTGTGTGTGGGGGGGAATACTGTACGTTGCTTCGCCATATACACTAAGTTGCATCTATTCTGCGTCAACGCTGATGCGTCGCGTTTGTTATGCATCACTGTTGACCCGCCCCCACCCCTGGATACGCGAAAACATGGGTGTTGTGTCAAAAATCGATCTGGTGCCAAATGGCGGTGGTGGGAGCATGCACGGGGGGACTTTAACAAGAATTTAACACAATTAACACTTAAAAACAATAATTTCTTTGCGCGATATTACAGCAAAGGTGTGTCTCAGTTTAACTTTTCCTTCATAAATGCACTTTAATAGTTAAAAAAGCTTCAGTTCAAAAATCGATTCACGACTGCTGGAGCCTGCAGAGGGAGGACTCGCTGTGCATTTCTTAGAAATTTAACAAGATAACCACCTAAAAACAATTATTTGTTTTCTGGATGTTATAGTAAAGGTGTGTCTCAGTTGAACTTTTCCTTAATAAATACACTTTAATGGTCAAATCAGCTGCATTTCGCTTGGGCAACGCAACAAAATGCATCTCCAGGAGTTTCGAAGTGAGACAAAGATGAGTCAGTATGGCAAGCCAAGTGTCTCATTAATAGCCACTTTTACCTATTAATGAGACACCTGGCTTGCCTTATTAGTCGAGGGCCCTCTAGTCGCTGAAAATGGTAGTGTTCAATATTTTCCATGTCACAATGAATGAAATCATCAGATCTCAGCCAAAAATTGGGTTATAAATATGGGGAAAAAAATAAATAAGTTGCTTCAGACTATGTCACTGGATTTGCCAGTTAATGCAAAAAAACGTGACTTAGGCCCTGTTTACACGGATACTGTGGGGGGAAACGGATGTTTTGGGTATGTTAATTAGATGAAAAGTTTTACGTTTACACGGGCGAATTCAAGTGTTTACACGATCTGCTCGAATCTCCCCCTCCCTCATGACCCCCCCTCCTCCCCTCATGAATTCACTGTAGTTACCATGCCGGGCCATTAGATGGCGCTGTGAATTTTTGAAACTTCACCTATTGCGCATGCGTGCTGCGTCAGTCTGTTTTCCTCTCTGGCTAAAAGTTCAGCTAACTACAAGTTGTTGTCAACAAGTTAACAACAAGTTAAAGCTGGAATTTGGATAAGAGTCGACACATTTGACACCAAGCGGGACCCGCTTCATCTAACAAGCTGCACACCAGTTGCTGAGCAGAACCAGAACCGAGTGACGATGTCTGACTTTAGTCCGTGATAATCAGCTGATTTCCAGCAGCGCTACAAGGTAAACAATGTTCTTAATAATGTTTCCTTGTGTTTACTTCGATCACAGAACAACCAACTGAGGTTTTATTTTTATTTTTTTCCTGCGAGGTCGAAGCTGTCGTTCCACGAAGCGGACCGGTTCGGATGTGGGTCCAGTGTCCACCATGAAAACAAGAAGAGTCCAGTTCATAACAGTTCGGTTAACGTGTTTTTAAAAGTGTTCAATTTAATTCTCAGTGTTTGTGATGTACAGTTTGTGGTGTTGAATAAATAAATAAATTAAAAATCAACCTGGTGTCTTCATTTCAACATGCAGCATGTTAGGCATGACGTAACGAGTCCAGATAGCTTCATTTAGGTAAGATAAATTTATATATCTCCCACGCCAACATAAATACTGTTTATTATTGTTAAACTGTTATTAAATAGCACATTTAATATGTGCAGCGTGACACGTGAAATATCCGCCTGCCTCGTTCAATAAGCAGCGACATAAGAACTGGATCCAGGCAGCTGTGTCTCTTCCAACACGGATAAAGGTAATTCAGGTGTAGATTAATTAAATATGACACTCAAAATATATTCCATCAGTTGTAGTTCAGAAAGTGGTGCTGTCCAGTCCACCGCCATTGTTAGAAATGCCGGCTGTCCGCGCGTGCATGCGGCGCGCATGTGTTTAAACAAAAGCTCCGCGGGAGATGTTTACATTATCAACGGGGGGTCAGCAAAAAACCTCCACTCTGGAGGCTGGGTTCAAAAACCATCGGAGTCAAAGCCCCCCTCTTTGTGGACTCGTGTCAACGATAAGCAAAGACGCAGAGAGAAAGAAGCGGTTCCACTCAAAATATGCGCCGTGTAAACAGGGCCTTATAGTCCGAAAAGTACGCTATATAAGAAGTTTGTATTGGTATGCTAAGATTCATAACTGGCTGTAACTATCATACCCATCACTGCACTCAGTCAGCTGGTCATCATTATCTACACGTAGACACTCACACTGGTTCATTGTCATCTATAAATCCCTCCTTGGTCTGCTACCTTCTTATATATCATGCCGTCAGTGCAGTTACAACATGCACTCTCAGGCCTACATAACCTCCAGTGTTCTCTCAGTACTATGAACTTGGCAAAAAGGCCTTTTCCTACTCAGCTCCTGTAACCTGGAACACCTTGCAACAGGAACTTGCTTTATTTAAGGAGTTTCAATCATTTGACAATGTCAATAGAAAAATCAAAGCAAATATCTTGTTTTAGTATGTCACCCTGTTTTACAGCACCCTGATTTATTGTCTTGTACACTACTTTTTACTGCATTTACTGTAGTTTATTGTTGTCATTGTCTACTGGTATTGTTGTCTGTACTTTGTATGTTCCGTCTGGAACAGTTCCCTTTTGTAAATGCGTCCTTGTGGCTTGATGAGGCTAGCCTGTATAAATAAAGGTTGAATGAATGAAAGTATACATATTAATGTGTACGGTAATGATGTTTTCCAATAAATACCACTCAAGTGTTAGGAAGATTCTATGACGTCAAAGTTCCTCTATTGCAAAATGAATCAGCTGCAGCTCTGACACCTGCTTGTTTAACCATTTATTATTCCAGAACAATCAATAGTTATTCAGCAATTATCTCATTACACAACATGTATTGGTTTCCAGTTAACCAAATTATTATCATTGAGTTCTGTTGATAATTACAAAGGTAACAAATCAAATTTTCACCATAAGTAGGTTTTTAAATTATGACTTTGCTTCTGTTATGTTTTTAATTTCTTTCTAAACTGATGGATGCCAGATGTTCAACTTTTTAATGAAGCCAAACAATGTGATGAAAAATGTTACCTTTCGGTTTACATCCTTTTTGTCATTCTGTGATCAGTAGCGCCGTAACGACACAAAATCCATCCAGATCTTTTTGTGGCGTTTGTGAGTGTGTGAATGACAGTGTACGCGTGTCATTTAGATTTATAAGCACACGTGTGGATATCTGCATCCTTGCATAATGTGCGTGAGCTTGTGTGTGTTTGTGCCTGTGAGCAGTGATGTATCTTTTAGCTGTGGATAGATAAACAGTGGAGACAAACATACGCTGCATCAGTTTAATGACCCATCCCTGTAGAGTCCCTCTACATTCAATTAGCAGGAAGATAATTAATCGGGCCAAGTCTCTGGCTGCTGAGCTGGCTGGCGGACTGGCAGCGGGAAGCCAGGTGGTCTAACAGGAACCAGTGTGTGTGTGTGCTGGATGTGTGGAAGACTTGTTTTCTTTTTTTCATAAAGGCATACGCATGAAGACAGATTCAGTGACGATTCATCACTCTTTCTGTGAAGCTTTATCTCCAGAGAAAATAGCCTGAACAAACAAAAACAGAGGTTTCATATGAAAGTTGCACCTACAGTACACGCACTTAAACGCATCGTCTGCAGACGTGTTTTAAGTGCACCGGGCACGCCACTGATTAACATGTTTCTGCAGCTTTTGTTATGCTTTATTCTAATTTACATCACAGCTACTGTGATCACTGCGCCCCCGGTGGTGATGTGCTGCCAATACACAAACACAAGTGCACCGAGGGCTTACAGGTCTCCATCAATCTTCTGCTGACAGAAGGACAAGTCTGTGGTAAACACACCACAGGGACTTTGCTGCGGCATCAAACACCTGCACTCTCCCAGAATGTAAACAGGGTAAAGAGTGTGTCCACCCAACCCCCCCAGATTTTTGATTTTATGTTAAAGACACTGCTTTTACTCTGACTGAGACTTGATCATAAAGAGGCTTTTTTCAAGCACTAATTACTGTTTTACAAGCAATAATTACTGTTTTACAAGCAATAATTACTGTTTTACAAGCAATAATTACTGTTTTACAAATAAAACAATATAAATCGAAGTTCGGCTGAGTTATGTAAACGAAAGAAAAGTCAGGAAGTAGTTTTTGACTGATTCAATCTGCGGAGGACAGCAAGTGGGTGGATTTCACTGCAGGAGTGCAATTTAGGTAGTTTCGTTGAGCTATCAATCACTTTGATTGATGAATCTATATGGCGCAGAATGTATACTGGTGGCACCTCCTGTGCAGAGTTCACATCTAATCATTATGTAGGTGTTTGCAAATATCCTGCCTTCGCGGAACTGATAACTTTCACCAGGTTTAGACGTCAACGCTTTAAAACATGAACGCCGTTCATCCTCCAAGGAACCTTTTTGCCTTTTTGACTATTTTGGTTAATATTTGGTGAAATTATAAAAATAGTTTTGCGTGGTCATTCAGGTCAAATGTTCAGAATTAATTGTGTTACGTCGTTTTGTACTCGTACGCTCTGCTCGTTTCTGGGCACCGTCTCCGGCTTTCTCGCACTCTTCTTCCTTTTACCTCTTTTCTTTTCAAGCTTGTTATGCAGATTCCCAGATTTGCCTCCTTCAACACTCATCCATACGCACGCACACACAAACACACACAGATACACAGTACTGTCTGACTCCCCAGGGGCACCAGGGAAGGGCAAAGCGAAGATGGAAATGAATTCAGCCATGTTGCAAGTGGCAACGCAAATCTGCATCTGTAATTACCCTCAGAAACACACAAGGAGCATTCCTTCCCTCTTCTCCTTGTGCCTCCCTCTTCCTTTCTTCCCATCTCCTCCTCCTCCTCCTCGCTCCGACTCCATCTCTTTCCTTTTTCTGTCTATATCTCTGAACTCCCCTTTCTCCTCCTCCATGTCTATCTCACACTCTCTCCGTCTCAAAGGCTTCTTAAGTGATGCTTGGTGGGCCAATTAAGGTGAGCAGGAGTGAGGGGCTGCTTGTGTGTCAGAGTGTGCATGTGCGTGTGTGTGCTCATGCATGCATGAGTATATTTATTAATTCACCAAACACCTTGCGCAGTCTTGCTTGTGTCCACACTCTCTGTATTTGTGTCTGTCTTTCTGCACGTATGTGTGTATGCACGTGCATGTGTGCTTATGGGGTGTCATCTCTTTGTGTCTGGGTCGAGGCATATTCACGTGTT
>JBBPBX010054504.1:0-15275 GCA_038048925.1 Garcialebias charrua | reverse complement strand
AATAATATATATTAGTTTAAATGTCTTTAAATCATAGTTATCTCTAATTATAAGATATTATATATTTTTTTAAATTAAAAAAAAAATCTATCAGGGTCCCATCTGGGATGAATGTGCATCCTTTTCTCCTCGCTCGCTTTCGAACAAGACAAATGGATTTTCTTCCCTCTCCCATCCTCCTCCTGCCTTTTTGCTCTCTGTCCTGTGTATCGGAGCTTCTATTTACACATCTTTCGAATAGTAAATTACCGTGATGAATTTGGTCAGCTGGACTTTTAATACTGTACAGTATGTTGTGCCTTTCAGTGTTGTCTCAGGAAAATGCCGAAGATCATTGGATTTATGATAGCAGGGTTTCTGCTTTTTGGCACCATTGGATGTTACGGGCTATTAAGGAAAATGGCGGCATGGCAAAGCTGCCAACCTTATGTGAAGTGTCAGTTTGTGCTTCGAGCTCTCAGACTCAGCTGATTTTCTAGCTCAACCATAAGATGAATGTGATTTATGAGAATCGTAGGTCTCTTGCGGCTTTGGAACTCGCTGGGATTGACCTTGGAAGAAGCTAATAAGCATGGACCAGCGGAAAGCCCACAAATGTGGCCATTTTGGATATCGAAAGTACCAGCAGAACTCAAGGCTGATGAGATATAACAGTCTGCCTGCACAAAAAACAACTGCTTATCTGATTTCCCCGTTCAACCTTGAAGCAGGCCAACTATCAAATTTCTCCTGGGATGTGTGATTAAGAAGGTTCTGCTCTATCCATCCCCCATGACCCACCCCCACCCCCCGAGAACTTCTGTGAACGCTTATCAGAACTGTACTGGCTGACACCAACATCTTATCAGGACTATGGACTATCTGGAAGTGCTTCAACACATCTCACTGTCTTGCCGTCAAATGCATATGTTATTTGACTATAAATGTGCTTGCTGGCAAGAGTTTTTTTAAAATGTTTTAAATCATGTCCTTATAGGACAAGGTGTGAAGAGATCTTTTTTTGTAATACCACTATCCTTTCCTCCTGGTCTTTCCCCTTTTCTGTCTAAAGAATAAGGGGCCGCGCTCCTAGGAGCTGCAGCCACGTGCACTCCGCCCATCTTTTAGACAATTGTAATGGAATATCTCACTCAACTTCTGTGCAATGATAATAAAGCTTATTCTGATTATGATCCTGCTTAAATTATTGTGGTGGAACAAATGCAAACTGTATTTTTGAACTAAGTTAAAGATTTGAGAGATTTTTCATTTCTATACTTTGACCCTGTCCATTTCACATAAGCAAATACACGCGCTGTGGTTTAATTATAAACGTGATATTATCAATTTAACCAACTAATTCAAGATCTACCACTCAAATGGTTTTAAACGTTCTTTGAACGTCCAATTTAACGCTGATAAAACTGCATTTACGTGTTTGGAATGATATTTAAATTCTCGTTCAGTTAGAAAACACACTTTTCTTTGAATAACTTTAGTTCCAACAACACTTGAAGGGAAATAGTTGCTGTTTTACAAAATGTTTGACTGAGGTGCATTTTAGTGTCCAGTCTGAACATTTATTCATGGGTTTGCTCGTTCATCAGGACCAGAACGAATATGTATCTTGTTAGGAAAGTCACACTGATGTTAAAGAAAAATAAATAAACAAATAAATAAAACTAGAAAATCTATACTTGTTGCAAGTATATGTGAATGCTGCATTCAGAATGAATTTGCTGAAGAAGCAGAAATCGAGTCGTTAAAGCTAAAAGAAATGGATAACTTGCAAGCAAGCTAACTGGAGCAAAACATTAGCTAAAATATAAAATATGCAAAACAACAGATAAAACCCAATACAGGTACAGTACTAGTGAAATGCTGTCTAAGCAGTAAAGAGCAGCAGAATTTTAACTAAAAGCTGTGGCAATAAATAATAATAATAATAATTAATTCAATTTATAACGCACTTTTCATTACTGAAAATCTCAAAGTGCTACACATATATTGAATGCTACACACATTCATAAACCGGTGGCGGCAGACTACCATGCAAGGTGCTTTCCAGTCCTACCGGGAGCAACTCAGGGTTAAGTGTCTTGCCCAAGGACACAACGACACATGGTGCGGGTCCCGGGAGTCGAACCGCCAACTTTCCGATCGGGAGACGACTTCCCTTACCACTACGCCACGGCCGCCCCTGCAATAGCTGAAGAGTAGCTATAGAAAAAAAAATAGGTAAAAGCTAAAATTGCAAAAGCCTTTTTAAAACGTTGAATGGCTAAAATAACAAAATATGCAAGCTGTTAAATTGCAAAAAAAAAAGTACTGATAAAAAAATAAAATAAAAATACTGTGAGTGCTGAATCATTCATGCTACAAAATAAAGATGGTTACATCTTAAGGTGGACACATTCCGTTGTTAATAAAACTGAATACTGTACTGTACTTTGAAATGTATAAAATATTCATCCATCCATCCATCTATCCATCCATCCATCCTTTACCCACAAATTCCTTTTTTTCTCCCTCATGTGGATACATTTTGATAGATAGATAGATAGATAGATAGATAGAAAAAGAAGAACTAAGAAGGCGTGACCTGATTTGTCAATTCAATGACGCCTCGCAGTAACAACCAATCACGTGGCTCGATCTTGCGCCGTCGAGGATTTCCGCTTTTCAATCCTGCACATGCGCACTTCATTTAGAAAATGGCGGCCGTACAGGTAGGTCTGGTCGACGCGAAAGAAGAAACGGACGTTAAAACGGAACCGACGAGCGATGGCTTCGCCAACAACAACGCCAGCGACAGCAGGCTGCTTTCTACGCCCCCCGGCTCCAGCGCCGCGGCCGGGAACAACAAACCCGCGGCGGGAACCCCCGAGGAGCAGCAGACGCTGCTGGCAGTCCTGCAGTTCCTCAAAAAGAACAAACTGTCTGAGTCCGCCGAAATCTTGCGCCGTGAAGCGGGTTTACCCGAGGATGCTCTGGATCCGAAGGGCGCGGATGGCACGGGCTCAGGACCCGGAGCCGCCGCGGGAGGTGTGGACGTGCTCAGCCGGGTGACCGTCTCTGCCTCCGCCGGAGCTCTGGCGCCGACCAAGGGTACAGTTTATTCTAACAGAAAGTTGTTCATTTTACTTTATTCTTACTTATCGATTTTTATTAAAGTTACTGATATTTAACAGCCAACTAAACATAATTTTTTTATATATTTGTAATTTTACAACTTTAATTTTTGTGCATTATTCATTCAACCTTTATTTAGGCAGGTTAATCTCAATGAGCCTCAAGGACTCGTTTACAAGAGGGACCTGTCACAAACTAAAGAATGATGACAACAGGAACAGTAGAATTTCCTTAAACAATCAGAACAAGCGTTCAATACAAAAACAACTGGACTTTATTTGTTACAGAAAACGTTTCACCCTCTATCCAAAGGGCTTTTTCAATTCAAAGAAGCAGGCTGTGTGACAGTGAAGTTATAAACAGGCTGACATGCCACGCACCAACCTATGTACTGTAAATTGGAAGCTGAGATAACGCCCACACATACCTGAGATAACATACCCATCCTATGTAAATTGACGAATCAACACATCACACCTTAACAGTAGGGGGTTTGTTAGAGGAGCTGTATGTAACTTTTCTAACAATATATTTTTATTTCTTCACTCTGTCACTACCTCCTGACATACTGATTTTAGACAAGTAATCTCTGAAAAAAAACTATTGTCCCCTTGCTTCTCTAAAAGCATTTCTAAAAAGCCACAGTGACCCGCCGTTAACCAGCCAATAAAAACAGAGCTTGAATTTGAATTTCAGCAGAGCAAGGGGTAACAGAGCCATATATGGCTCTGAGGGGGAGGGACCAGAAACGTGTCTCTGTTCAAAATGTTCCTAAGTTCCAGTGTGTTCCAGAAATTACATACTGAACCTTTAAGGTCTTTGTTACTCTAATTCACAGAAGCAGCTACTCTGTTCTCAACAGGTGTGAACTGTCTGGGAATCAGATTTAAAGCTGCATTATACTGTATGTCTTTGAAAGTTGGAACCTGAGTTGAAAGTTGGAACCTGTGATGTGTTGATTCGTCAATTTACATAGGATGGGTATGTTATCTCAGGTATGTGTGGGCGTTATCTCAGCTTCCAATTTACATAGGTTGGTGCGTGGCATGTCAGCCTGTTTATAACTTCACTGTCACACAGCCTGCTTCTTTGAATTGAAAAAGCCCTTTGGATAGAGGGTGAAACGTTTTCTGTAACAAATAAAGTCCAGTTGTTTTTGTATTGAGTGCTTGTTCTGATTTTATCATGTCCTGGATGACTGAGAATCTTCACCAACATATCCTTAAACAATCAACAATAGACTAACATAAGAGAGAAATACAGATTTTTTTTTAAACAAAGATATCAAAACAGACAGATTATAAGGTAGATGTAGAAAATCAAAAACAGGAACATGTCTGCATTGGTTTAAAAAAAGTTTCACTTTTACCGGTACTATAAAAGTAGTCACCTTTTCAGAGTCAGAGAATCTTTATTGTCATTCGCACCACATGTGGTAAATGTGATGAAACGAGATTATGTACACAAGGTCCCAGTTACGTCCAACAATAAAATGTAAAAGGAAAACAGGAATAACATCTAAGATGTTAATTTTCCATTTGTTGTTAGCTTCCAGGCTCCTTCTGCTCATGATGCAGCTGCTCCTGTTGTGTCAACACTTTTAGCTTGTGCAGCAGTTTAAAGGTCCACTGACATGTTTGAACTATGCATAAAGTTGCTCAATATTTTTATTCAACAATATGTTGTATATAGCGGCTTCAAATCTCTCCACAGCACTGAGACTGCCCTACTGAAGGTTTTTAACGACATCTTCCTTTCCACAGACACTGGTGACTCTGTGCTGCTTGTCCTATTGGACCTCTCATCTGCTTTCGACACCATTGACCATGAGATCCTCATTGCTAGGTTGGAGTAGTGGGTGGGCATCACAGGGTCAGCCCTAAATTGGTTCAGATCCTACCTCTCTGACAGGTCCTTTTGTGTTTCCATCAATGATTTTAGTTCTGCAGTGGCGGCTCTTAAATGGGGGGTTCCGCAGGGGTCCATCCTGGGTCCTCTCTTATTCTCCTTATACCTGCTGCCACTTGGTGCTATTTTCCGGAAACACAACATACCCTTCCACTTCTACGCCGATGACTGTCAAATTTACTTCCCCCTAAGACAAAATGGTACATGCTCTATTCAACCTCTGCTCGACTGCCTGGCTGACATCAGGGACTGGATGGCTTTAAATTTCTTAAGTTTCAATGATAAGAAGTCTGAAGCCATATTGTTCCTTCCCAATGACACAACCTCGAACCACTGCATCGACCTTTCTGCTCTAGCCCTGTCTGAAAAACAAAAAGTCACAAATCTGGGAGTGATAATGGATCCTTCCATGAAACTCAACAGTCATGTAAACATGATCGTTAAATCCTGTTTTTTTCCAGCTGAGGTGACTGTCTAAGCTGAAGCCCATATTATCAAAAAATAACCTGGAGACAGTATTCACGCATTCATTACATCTAGGCTTGATTACTGCAATTCACTTCTGCTTGGCGTCAGTCAGGCCACCATTGCACGATTACAACTGGTTCAGAACGCAGCAGCCCAATTTTTAACCAGTACAGGCAAAAGAGAGCACATTACACCAGTCTTGGCCTCCCTGCACTGGCTACCGGTTCATCTTCGAATCCAGTTCAAAATTCTCCTGTATGTCTACAAATCACTGAACAGTCTCGCCCCCGCCTATCTCTCGGATTTGATACACCCATATGTCCCTCCACGTGCTTTGAGGTCAGAGGACCGGGTACTTTTAATAGTTCCAGAAACTCGCCTTAAGCGCAGGGGTGACAGGGCTTTCTCTGTAGCAGGCCCAAGACTCCGGAACAAGTTACAGCTGCTCGTCGAACAGGCCCCCTCCCTCGCAGTTTTCAAATCCCGGTTAAAAACTCACTATTATTCTGTTGCTTTCAACACCAGCTGATTTGTATTTGATTGTTTTATTTATGATCTGCAATGTTTTTATGTCTTTCGTGTTGTACTTCATTGTGTGTGTTGCCTGTTGTTTGTCTGTTTGTTCAGCACTTTGGTTTGGACTTGTTCCTGTTTAAAGTGCTTTATAAATGAAATGGTAAAAAATGGTATCATTCAACTATGTTTGTTTGTACAAGCAAAATGATAAATCAATTTAATTTTGATTTAAAGGGATTTTAAACTTTGCGCCGTGTTTATTCACGGGAAATCCGATTACACGTGAATGCAACATCTGTGACGTAGTATCGGGCAGAGGGCTCTGGTATATTTTTACATATTAATGGCGGACAATTTAAAACCCGACGAATTTAGCAATCTAAGTGAAGATTTGAGCCATTTGTCTTCAGTTTGGGAAGCAGAAAGTTAGATGAACAAGAAACAGCAGGTTCTAATTTAGGTCTGCACCCGTATTTATTTGAGTTTTACCTTTTCAGGAAGCGAGGGAGCTCCGAGGGGGGGCAGCTTTATTTATTCCATTCTTGACGAAGTATTTCATCTTTTGGGAAAGTGAAAAGGCTCACTTGTTCACTGATGATATTAGAACACCCAAATGCGACACAACGTAACGGCATTTTTCAAGTTAAAAAAAAAACAATAGGCTATCTGCAGACAGACGCAGACTGCCTCTGCCCAATACTACGTCACAGATGTTGCATTCGCGTGTAATCGGATTTCCCGTGAATAAACACGGCGCAAAGTTTAAAATCACTTTTAAATCAAAATTTAATTGATTGATCATTTTGCTTGTACAAACGAACATACAGTAGTTGAATGATACAACATATATATATTGAGCAATTTTATGCATAGTTCAAACATCATGTCAGTGGACCTTTAAGATCACATCTTTAAGTGTTTTAAAACGTGTGCAGATCAATGCTGAGGAGCTCTCTGGGTGTTTCTGTGCAGCAGCTGGGGAGGATCAGCCAGATGTGAGTGTGGTGCTGTCAGCCTACAGCCAGCAGGGCGATCCAGCGCTCTACGGCGTTTACTACAGCGGCCTGAAGAAGTTCATCGAATCGGTTCTGGACTGCCACCGAGCAGAGCTGTCCCAGGTCTTCTACCCGCTGTTCGTCCACATGTACCTTGAACTCGTGTACAACAATCATGAAAGTGAGGCCAAGGCCTTCTTTGAAAAGTGAGTCTCTTTGTGCCTCCAAATATATACCGTATTTTCCGGCCTATAAGTCACAGTTTTTTTTAACTAATTTTCATGTCCTGTGACTTATGAGGCGAAGCGACATATTTATGGATTTTTCCCCATATTTTTAGACCAATTTTTGGCTGAGATATGACCGTTTCCATTCATTCTGACGAAAAAAATGGAGCAGTACCACTTTCGGCCGCTAGGGTCCACCGACCGTTCCCGGCTCATGTGTCCGACAGAAGCCTGCTCTGCTCGGACTCACTCTGCCGCAGCACGGCCTCCTGCTCTCTGGAGGTCTGAACTACTGTTACCTTGTTAGCAAAATAGCTCATGAACCACACGACAGATTTTGATGAAACTTACAGAAAGTAATCACTGGATGGACAGTTACAACGTATTAGCTGTAGGAGATGTTTGAGCTAAAATTCGATTTATTTATAATTTATTTTCGCAGCGCGCGCAATCGTTTGGAAGACGTCAAAGCGAAACAATTTAAATCCAGCTGATTTGACTATTAGGTGAATTTATTAAGGAACGGTTAAGCTCAGAAACACTTTTGCTATAATGTCAGCCAACATATATATATTTTTAGTTGTTAATATTGTTAAATTTGAAAGAAATGAAGCGTATCCGCTCGCTGCGCGTGCACGTAGCGAAACTACTTGTTAAATCCAGCTGATTTGGTAATTACGTGCATTTATTAAGGAAAGGTTAAGCTAAACACATCTTTGCTATAATTTTCAGCAAACAAATAATTGTTTTTACCGTGTTAATCTTGTTAAAGTCCTTCCGTGTGCTCTCCTGTGGTAGCCATTTGCAGCAGGGCAAAACATCGGCCCACATTTCCGGGTTGTCAGCGGTGACGCATAACATACGCGACGCGTAAGCGGTGATGCATAATAGATGCGACTTATGGGGCGAAGCGACTTAAAGGCCGGAAAATACGGTACCACAGCTTGAACATCTTATAACTTCACCAAACTGTGTTTTTTGTGTGCGTTTTTTTTTCAGATTCAGTGGAGACCAGGAGTGCTACTATGAGGAGGACCTGCGTATTTTATCCAGCCTGACAAAGAAGGAGCACATGAGAGGCAACGAGACCCTGCTGGACTTCCGCACCAGCAAGTTTGTCCTGCGCATCTCTCGCGACTCCTACCAGCTGCTGAAGAGGCACCTGCAGGAGCGGCAGAACAATCAGATCTGGAATATCATCCAGGAGCACCTCTACATCGACATCTTTGACGGGATGCCGCGCAGCAAGAGCCAGATCGACGCGATGTCCGGCAGCCTGGCAGGAGAGGCCAGGCGAGAAGCCAATAAGGCGAAGGTGGGGAACAGTTGAACTCGGTTCCAGAAAACCTTAGGCTACGTTCTGATTTGACTTTTACTCTCTTTGCTTTAGGTTTACTATGGCCTGCTGAAGGAGCCAGAGATCGAGGTGCCTCTTGATGACGAGGATGAGGAGGCAGACAACGAGGAGGGTAAACCCAAGAAGAAAAAACCCAAAAAGGACAACGTAGGCGCCAAAAGCAAAAAGCAGGATCCAAATGCTCCGTTGCAGAACAGGTGGGCATTCTTCCAACCATAAGATCCTCGGTGTTCTTGAACGTTGAAAATCACGGGCTGTGGTCAAATTATCCACTCGTTCACTTCATACTCTATATCACGAGTCAGGCATTTAGTAATTTGTTATCTAGTGTGCAGAAGTACACCATGCTGGTGGAAATAGACCATGATGCATTGCAACCTGAGCCGACACAGCAGGCTAACAGACTAATGCTAGTGTCCTACAGCTCTTCATTGTGGTTTTCATCAGACTTTGTGATTTAAAGTGTCTCGTCTTGTCCTCTGTCTGAGCTGCAGGGCTGAGAAATGATGAGAAAATGTGACCTGATCCTTTATAGTAACAACTAGGATGTTTCTAGAGAAACTTTGACGGGGACTGCCATGTTGACCATTTAAAATTTTTGATTCGACAGTACTTTATGTTGGGGTTCGCTCTTAGCTATCACTAAACAGGTAGTCCTCGACTTACAATGGTCTCGAGTTACGACGTTTCGCGGTTACGACGTATCTCCCGTTAAAAAAAATAAAAAATTTGAAAATTTTATTTTGAAAAGCCGAGTTCCGGTTTTACTTCCCGTTTGACGGCATAAGCAGCGGAGCACGCTCTAGACCGGAGGAGCAACGAGCTAACATGCTAACAGACTTTACTGTAAACGCTCTGGACCACGCGAAGCAGTGGAAAAGTACAGGCAGCCTCAGATCTTGGAGGAGCAACGAGCTAACATGCTAACAGACGGAGGAAGGCTTCACCAGCTCCCAGTAGGAAATTAACTATTTTTTGCCCTTCATTATGGCTCCAAATATATGTTTTTTGATAATTATGTAGGGTACCGTGTTAGGATAGGCTAAGTGTTTATTAATACAATACTGTACATGTATATGGTGCAGTATTTATTTATGTATGTTCCGACTTACGTCGAAATTCGACTTATGACGGAGCATAGGAACGGATCTCCGTCATAAGTCGAGGACTACCTGTACCGAAGTTCAGCTCAGTATCTTAAAATAACTGAGTTATCGTACCGTATTTTCCGCCGTAAATGTTGCACCGTCGTATAAGTCGCATCTATTATGCGTCACCGCTGACGTGTCACGTATTTTTGGTGTTTTAGGGGTGTTTGGTGTTTCAGTGTTGGTGTAAATTTTCATACTTTTATACTATTATGAAAAAACTCAGGACAGTGTTACACTTTTTTACTATTTTATGCTTATGTGTATTAAATGTTTTAGTGTTTAGTGTTTAGATGGTTACTGTTGCACCGAGGGACTGAGAGAAACGCAATTTCGGTCCTGTGTATGTCCTGTACATATTGCAGTTCTGACAATAAAGTTGACTTTGACTTTGACTTTGACGTATATTACGCGTCTACGCTGACAACCCCAGGGATATACGTGCCTTATTCCAGAAGGACATGGTCTCTGTTCCAAATGTTGTCTCTTATTGGAATAACCTTGCACCAGACCTGAACTGGAAAAAAATCTGGTTCCTTCCATCTAAATATCAAAGTCAAAGTCAACTTTATTGTCAGATCTGCAATATGTACAGTGCAGGACATACACAGGACCGAAATTGCGTTTCTCTCAGTCCCTCGGTGCAACAGTAAACATCTAAACATTGAAACACTGAAACATATAATAATAGACATAAGCATAAAATAGTAAAACTAACACTGTCCTGAGTTTTTTGCATAGTGGTATAAGAGTATGAAAATTTACACCAACTCTAAAACTAAAACATTAAACATTTAATGAACATAATATTGTCCTGAGTTTTTGCATACTAGTATAAAAAAAGAGTATAAAAAGTATAACTAAAATAAACTAAAGGTTTCTAGCATTGACATTTGCAAAGTGGCAAAGCAGCGTATGAGTCAATGTACACAGTATATGTATGAGGTAGTAGTTGATGTTGTTGTAGAGGCAAAAAGTGGCATATGCAGTAAGGCACATTGGGCATCCCTAAATAAGACCGTTCAGAGCACACTGTATATGTACCAGCAGTGGTGTAGATATTAGAGTAGTGTAAATAAATGTAAACAGTAGTAATTACATGTAAGCAGTAGTAATAAAAGTAAACAGTATTAATAAATGTAAACAGAGAATGTAAACAGTATTATGATTATAGGCAGTGATGTAATACAAACATTAGTGCAAGTATGAGAAGTAGTGCAAACTGTATGAGCACATGACCGAGAGTTTAGTGAATAACCCGTTTGATGACACAGAGTCCAGTGTTAAAATCTTTGTGTTGTGTGGTAATGTGTGAGAAAGTTTTAGTGTTAAGGCAGTTCAAATGGGAGGGGGGGCAGAGCAGGCAGAGTGTTTAGCATTCTGACTGCCTGATGAACAGAGCTGTCTCTCAGTCTGCTGGTTCGAGCCTGGAGACTCCTCAGTCTCCTCCCTGATGGCAGCAGTCTGAAGCAGCTGTGTAGTGGGTGTGTGGGATCACCTGCCATGCAGTGGGCTTTCCGAGTGAGGCGTTTGCTGTGTAAGTCCTGCAGTGAGGGCAAGGAGGTGCCCACGATCTTCTCAGCTGCTCTCACAATGCGCTGGAGGCTCTTGCGGCAGGATGCAGTACATGCACAATATTTGGTTATTAATAAAATCAAAGAAGTATCCTTTAAGATTATCCATCGTTTTTATCCCTGCAAATCTTTCCTTCAATGATACAAAAAGGACATTGACATGAACTGCTCATTCTGCCAACTCTGTAAAGAAGATCTCTGCCACTTATTCTGGTCATGTCCTTTCTTATGTACTTTCTGGCAAGATATTTGCACTTTTATTTCCCAAAATATTCTTGATGACTTTTCCCGTACTTATGTAAATGTGTTGTTTGGATTCTTTTCTTATCCCATTAATAAAACAAACCATTATTATATTATCAACCTAATTTTATTAGTTGCAAAATATCATGTACATTGTACATAAATCTAAATTCTCATATCAGAAACCTTGTTTCTTGGTCTTTAGAGAGGAATTCAAACAATTTATTAGAACACTTCAGTACTCAAACAATAGTAAAGCCATAAAAACAACTGATTTGTGTACCCACTTCAACATTTTTGTGACTTAACTTTTTTTCTCTTTACATATTTATATGTGAGCATGTATGTATGTACAGTATATGTATAAATACACTTCGCTTTATTTGTGTTTGCTTTATAACCCCCTGGCATTATTCTCTTGTTCATTTTGTTCTATAATATTGATATTGTTTCTACTGTTTTGTTAACACTTTTATTATCAGTTTAAAAAAAATAAATTCCGTCAGGCTTTTTGAATAGGAAAAATGGTGTCTTTGTTTGCAAATTGCGTTGCCATGGTAACTTGTAATGCCAATAAAAGTAACGGCACACATCACGGGGCCGAGCCGGTTGTTTTAATATAAAATGTGTAGAGGTACACATTGGGGTTCGGGTCGCATTAAAGTTGATAGAAGGGCAAGACCTGTTTCATGTGGATAATAATAGGTTGCTGCTTTCAGGCATTCTCCAATAATACAACATATTGAACTAGAAAGTTCCTGGAGAAACTTGGACGGGGACTAACAGGCTGCTACCGATTTAAATTGTTGATTTGACAGTACTATGTGTTTGGGTTCACGCTCAGCTACCACTACACCAAATTTTAGCTGAATACCTCTTTAATGGCTGAGTTATCATATTTTTTTTTCCTTTATAGCTAAGGCAGCCATCTTGAATTTTTGATTTGGATTCAGTATTGATAGGGAACGTTCTCAGCTTTAACCTCACCGAATTTCAGCTCCGTGTCAAAATGGCTGAATTAAAGCCATTTAAAAGTAGTATTGGCGACCATCTTAGGTTTCTAATTTTGATGCAGCATTTGATGAGAAACGTTCTTAGCCGTCACCAAATTTCAGCTCAAAATTACTAGAGTTGGCCATTAAATAGTATTTTTGCTTTTTTGATCAAGCGGCCATCTTGGATTTTTGATTTTCAGTCAGAGTCTTAGGGATCATTCTCAGCTACCAATATGCCAATTTCAGCTGAATAGCTCTAAAAACGACAGAGTTGTTGTATTTTTTCCCTTTTTGCCACGGCGGCCATCTTGGAATTTTTATTTGCATTAGGAATGTATAACAGCTCGCTCTCAGATACAACTATACTGTACCAAATTTCAGCTCAATATCTCAAATGACTTGAGTTATAGTCAATTTTGTGTTTGCTGAGGTAGTTGTGGCAGCCATCTTGAATCAAAATGGCTCCAAACATTAATCAGTTCTAGAGATACATGTGATGATTACTTTCTGTGAGTTTCAAACAAATTCAACAGCGACTTTCTGTTTTCTTTAGGGGCCTCCACCACACTCATGTGACCTCATAGCAGCAGGAGGAGTGTTCTCTCAGGCATTTTTTATAGGGAAAAGAGTCGTCTTTGTTAGCAAATTACGTCGCCATGGCAACTTGAAACGCCAATAAAAGTAATAGCACACATCACGATGCCGAACCGGTCGTTTTGATATAACATTTGTGGGGGTTACAGGTTGCGATTCGGGCTGCATTAAAGTTGACGGAAGATATAAAGTTAAGAAACCCGTTTCCGAGGTGGATAATAAAAGTTGGCTGCCTTCAGGCAGTCCCCAACGACTGAATGAACATCTTAAACTTTGTAGTTTTATGTCAAACTGTACGATTACTAAGTAAGGAAGATCTGATTAGCCTGTTTTTAACATGAAGAGTCACACTTTACGATATCATCTCCTCCTGAGACTTTTTCTACATTTGCTTGGCAGTGGATGATAATAAACAGTTTATTTGTGTTTAGGATACCTCTTCCAGAGCTCAAAGACTCCGACAAGTTGGACAAGATCATGTACATGAAGGAGGCCACCAAGAAGATTCGTTTAGGACCAGATAACCTCCCTTCCGTCTGCTTCTACACTTTTCTCAATGCGTATCAGGTAAGTGTTGGCTTGTTTGTAGTGATGTAAGCTGGACTGGATGTTAATGGGATTGAGTCTCTGCAGGGTCTGACTGCAGTGGACTTCACAGACGATTCCAGCCTGATCGCAGGAGGTTTTGCTGACTCCACAGTTAGGGTGTGGAGCGTCACGCCAAAGAAGCTCCGCAAGGTCAAAACAGCTGCAGGTACACCACACAACAGAAATGACAAGACGTTTGGTCTGATTTAAAAAATGCATCATAAAGATTGTTCTGCTCATGTGTTCGTCTTCTTTCTCTCTCAAGACTTGAATCTGATTGACAAGGAGTCAGACGATGTTTTGGAGAGGATTATGGATGAGCGAACAGCCAGTGAGTCCAAGATTCTTTATGGACACAGTGGGCCGGTGTATGGCATCAGCTTCAGCCCAGACAGGTACCACTGTTCTCAAACTCAAATACCCACAATTCAATTTTCTCATACTAACCAAATAAAACCATCACTATGGATGAAACGAAACCTTGTCTTTGAACTTAGAAAGTCTATTTACATAAACGTTTATAGGCTTGTTGCACGCTATGTCTTAAGTTTTAGATGCTTATTGTGACACGAACACAGTTGCCTCTTTTAAAGCTTTTGTGACAATTCAGTGCCAAACGGATTGCTGAGAAGAAAAACAAGGACCTTTTTTTTGGGTGTAACCTACAGAAGACAGTGTTTCCCCAAGATATAGATAACTTTCCATGGCGGGCGCTCATCTCGTCTGTGATTTTTGTCGACAGTGGGTTGGGGGACGGAGGCACGTCCTGAGCTGTGCAGCACTGTTTGTACCGGCAGTTTTAGAGAGGGGACAGAGACACATGTCTGTGTCCTTGGGTGTCCTGAAAGGCACTTTTAAATAAAATAATAATAATTATTATTATCTGAGCCACACACTGTTTGTACCGACTGTTTTCGGGTGGGGGTGGGTCAGCATGAGGGTTCAGCACAAGGGAAGAGACTGCCTTTAGCGCATCTGCATTGCGAGCCGCTAGCTAGCTTGGTGTGCCCTAGCTTTATGTCAGTGCCGAATGGAGGGGCGGGGTGTGTGCGGTTCGGTAGGCGGGGCACTTGGTTCTGTTGACGGGGTGCCCCGCTTCTATAATGGTAGGGAAAACACTGGAAGACTATTAGAGCCACAGTGCGATAACTTTTTTTCCTTAATTCTGAGGGAAAATTTTCAGAATTCTGAGGAAAAAAAAAACTGATATTAAAGTTAGAATTCTGAGATTAAAGTTTGAATTCTGAGATTAATGTTAGAATTCAGAGAATTTTTTTTCTTCTGAGATTAAAGTTAGAATTGTGAGATTAAAGTCAGAATTCAGAGTTTTTTTTTCTGAGATTAAAGTTAGAATTGTGAGATTAAAGTCAGAATTCTGAGATTAAAGTTTGAATTCTGAAAAAAAAAGTCAGAAGTCTGATATTAAAATCAGAATTCTGAGAAAAATGTCAGAATTCTGAGATTAAAGTTAGAATTCTGAGGAAAAAGTCAGAAGTCTGAGATTAAAATCAGAATTCTGAGAAAAAAATCTGAGATTAAAGTCAGAACTCT
>JBBPBX010054503.1:13095-23444 GCA_038048925.1 Garcialebias charrua | reverse complement strand
GTGAATCAGGGCTGTACTGCCCTTCCAGCAGCACCCCCCCTCGCTCCTCCTGCGAGCGAGAGCCGAGCTGAGACCGTCGTCGACCCCTCTGTCCTCGGTGGCGTGAGCTTGGAGCAGAGGGGAACCAGTACTCCTCGTCAGTGTCTGGTTCCTCCTCTGAAGGTTCCTCATGAAGCCACTGAGGTGGACAGGAGGAAACGGGCTTTATAGCCAAGCGGGTTCCCCTGAACAGGTCTTTCCTCTCCTCCTCCCTCTCCCTCCGGGCAGTCTTCTCAGCCTCACGGGCAAAAAACTCAAATAAGGTAATCATCTTACCATTGGGTTCAGTTGGCTCAGTCATTCTGTCACGATCCGTTTGGTGTGAACCCAAAAAAGCAGGCAAGATGATCGAAGCAGGAGATGTTTGAAACCAAAACTTATTTATTTTTAAACAACACAAAACAAAAGCCGGCGTGGCGGCAAAACCCTTAAACTAAGATTTAAGGCAGGCAAGCAAAAACAGAGGACCGTGATGTCTGTGACCAGAGCTGGAACCAAATATTCAACAACAATGACTGAGCAAACTGCAATGGCTGGCAGGAGCTTAAATGCTGAGCTGAACAGGTGGAAGGCAACAGGTGGAAGGAATGAAACTGATTACTAGGCTGAGGCAGAGGGGGTGTGGTGAACAGTTGATTGACAGGAGGGCATGAACTGAAGCAGGCTGAGGAGGAAGTGACAAGAAAGGACAGAAACAAAGTAAAAACAAGAAACATTCACACAAAGAACAGAACACAAATTAGCAGGGCAGAAGAAACAAAGAACAAAGGTTAAGTAGGGAAGTTAAGGCATGGTGCAGATGAACTGATTAAGTAGGGAAGTTAAGGTATGGTGCAGAGAAACAGGAGCAGAGGAAGGGTGACAGGCATTACTGGATGACAGGCTGAACTAAATAGGAAGGATCAGAAGACAGGAGCAGAGGAGGGTGACAAGCATTACTGGGATGAATTTACTGGGATGAACAAATAGGAAGGGTCAGGCTAAGGGAGAGGGTCAGGCTAAAGGGAGAGGGTCAGGCTAAAGGGAGAGGGTGGACAGAAGGGACAAAAACTATGACAGACAGAAAGTCAGGGGCAGAGGAAGGGCCAGGCTAAGGGAGAGGGTCAGGCTAAAGGGGAAAGGTCAGGCTGGGTCAGGCTAAAGGGAGCGGGTCAGGCTAAAGGGGAAAGGTCAGGCTAAAGGGAGATGGTCAGCAGAGGAAGGGTCAGGCTAAGGGAGAGGAGAGAGGGTCAGGCTAAAGGGAGAAGGTCAGGCTAAAGGGTCAGCGGGGCCGAGGGGAGAGGGTCAGGCTAAAGGGTCAGCGGGGCCTAAAGGGTCAGCGGGGCCGAGGGGAGAGGGTCAGGCTAAAGGGTCAGCGGGGCCTAAAGGGTCAGCGGGGCCGAGGGGAGAGGGTCAGGCTAAAGGGTCAGCGGGGCCTAAAGGGTCAGCGGGGCCGAGGGGAGAGGGTCAGGCTAAAAGGTCAGCGGGGCCTAAAGGGTCAGCGGGGCCTAAAGGGTCAGCGGGGCCGCTGAACGTGACATGAATAAGTTGTTGTTGGTCAGTAAACTGACCAGCTGGTGCCCCACTTTAACGAGAGCTAAAGAAATACAACAAACGTAGTGAAGGGGATGGAGAAAGTGTCACCCTTCTTCCTCCATCTCTCTCCTTCATATTGCTACACAGCCATCAACAACATGATCTACTCCATGTGAAGAAGATGTGAGGCAAATGGTGGTTGCACCAGATACTGACTGGTTTTCTGACTTTTATACTGTAAAAGTAAACGGCACATCTTAGAATGGCCTTTTATTGTGTTCAGCCTAAGGCTCACCTGTGCAATAATCATACTGCCTATACAGTACCTTGATATGCCACACCTCTGGGTGCATGGATTATCTCGGCAAAGGAGACGTGTTCACTAATACAGATTTACACAAATTTGTGAACAATATTTGAGCGAAAAAGGCCTTTTTTCTGTTGGAGTCAGTCTCCCCACTATCACAGACATCTACACCTCCAGATGCAGGAAGAGAGCCACCTGCATCATGAAAGACCCTACTCATCCAGCACACACAATTTTTGCCCCACTCCCCTCAGGACGGAGGATGAGAAGCATTAAGTGTATAACCACTAGACTGAGGAACAGCTTCTACCCTGAGGCTGTTAGACTCATGAATAAATAACCAGAATAATCACTGTAAAATATCACATCATGTTGCTGCTGATCTGTTTCATGTTGCTGCTGATCTGTTTCATGTTGCTGTGTTCATTCGTGCCCATCTGCTCATACAGACTCATGTTCGTGCTGCTGTTTGGAGTGATGTTTTTCTATGATATTAGTGCTTAGTGTATTGTTAGTTGATATTTTTCTTAGTTCATATCTTAGATGCTATTACAGTACTGTTCTTCTCTTACATTTTATTGTTGGATGTAACTGGGACCCTGTGTACATAATCTCGTTTCATCACATGTACCACATGTGGTGCAAATGACAATCAAGATTCTCTGACTCTGACTTTTGTGTGAATAGAAAAGTCGTACACCTTCGAGAAGAGCTCAAAAAATGGGAGCAAAAACAAAAGTGTTGCGTTTATATTTTTGTTCAGTGCAAATACCAGTTGAGTGGCACATTTTCATGTTACACTACACAAAAGCCCTCAGGAATAAAAGTTCCTGTAAAATTTGTGTAATTAGTTTGTAACAACCCGCCCCCACCTCTACAGTAAAAGGAGATTAATTACATAATGCTAAATACGTCATGGGCAGTGCTTGGAGCTTGACAGTGCTTAAAACTTATACTGGTTGAGGAGATGGCATAACCTAGTAAACGGAAAAATAATTTGCCCACATATGCAAAACAAGCTCTCATAAACAAACTAATGATAGTGGCCACAAAAGATAATATTTAATGCCCTCTACACAATTTAAACAAACAAATCAGTTGTGCACACTATGAAAATATGATAAAATAAAAAATATAAGCCAGAAGGAGCAGCATGGGTTTGCCGTCCTGTAGACCCACCACCTGCAGGAAAGGCCATAAAAGTTGGGTCTATGATGCTATGGACAGTGGTTGAAGGCGGGGGCCTTGGCACTCTGACCTTGGCTTACCAAAGCTGGCTCTTGGGACATGGAATGTAACCTCTCTGGCAGGAAAGGAGCCTGAGCTTGAGGTTGAGAGTTACTGACTAGATATACTTTGTAGTTGGGCTCACTTCAACGTATAGCATGGGCTCTGGAACCGATCTTGAGAGGGGCTGGACCTTATTCCACTCTGGAGTTGCCCATGGTGAGAGGCATCAAGCTGGTGGGGGTCTACTTGTAGCCCCCCAACTTGGTGCCTGTGTGTTTGAGTTTTCCCTGGTAGATGAGAGGGTGACTTCCTTTCGCCTTCAGGTGGGGGGACGGGCTCTGACTATAGTTTGTGCCTATGCGCCAAACTACAGTTCAGAGTATCTGGCCTTCTTGGAGTCATTGGCAAGTATGCTGGAAGGTGCACCAGCTGGGGACTCCTTTATTCTGCTAAGGGACTTCAATGCCCACGTGGGTAAGGAGTGGACAGCGTGACCTGGATGGGCATGACTGAGAGGAACAGCCTCTCTGATCTGAACCCGAGCAATGTTCTGTTGTTGAACTTCTTTGCTAGTCATAGTTTGTCCATCACAAACACCACGTTCGAATATAAGGGTGTCCATAAGTGCACTTGGCACCAGGATGCCCTAGGTCGTAGATCGATGATTGACTTCATAGTTGTATCATCTGTAGTCATTTGTTTTGACACTCTGTTGAAGAGAGGAACTGAGCTGTCATCTGATCACCACCTGGTAGTGAGTTGGATCAGATGAAGGGGGGAAGATGTCGGACAGACCCGGTGTCGGAGGACTTTGGGGTTGATCCATCCATAACTGGGGCTGAGGTCGCCAAAGTAGTTGAAAAGCTCAGAGGCGGCAGGGCTCTGGGAGTGGATGAGATTCACCCTGATTTCTGTAAGGCTCTGGATGTTGTGGGGCTGTCTTGGCTGACACACCTTTGCAACGTTGCATGGTCATCGGGGCAGTGCCACTGGATTAGCAGACTGGGTGGTGGTTCCCCTCTTCAAAAAGGGGGGCCAGAGGGTGTGCTCCAATTATAGGGGCATCACTCTCCTTAGCCTCCCTGGTAAGGTATATTCAGGGGTACTGGAGAAGCAAGTCCGATCATTGGTCGAACCTCAGATTCAGGAGGAACAATGTGGGTTCCGTCCTGGCCGTGGATCACTGGATCAGCTCTTTACCCTCACTAGGCTCCTTGAGGGGTCATGGGAGTTTTTCTATCCAGTCTACATGTGTTTTGTGGACTTGGAGAAAGCATTCGGCAGTGTTCCTCGGGACCCACTGGGGCGAGGGGGGGGGGATGGGCTCCATGAGTATGGGATTGGAGGCCTATTGTTACGGGCTGTTCAGTCCCTATACAAGCGGGTCAAGAGTTTGGTTCGCATAATTTGCCGGCAGTAAGTCGGACCCCTTCAGGATGGGAGTTGGACTCTACCAGGGCTGCCCGTTGTCACTGATTCTGTTCATAACTTTTATGGACAGAATTTCTCAGTACAGTCAGTTGGTGGAGGGTTTCCAGTTTGGTGGCCTTAGGATTCCATCTCTGCTCTTTGCAGATGATGTGGTACTGTTGGCGTCATTGTGTCATGATCTTCAGTTCTCACTAGAGCGGTTCGCAGCAGAGTGTAAAGTGGCTGGGATGAGAATCAGCACCTCCAAATCTGAGGCCATGGTTCTCAACCAGAAAAAGGGTGGATTGCTCTCTTCAGGTTGAGGGTGAGGTTCTGCCTCATTTTGTTCACTAGTGGGGGAAGAATGGAGTGTGAGATTGACAGACGGATTGGTGCATCATCTACAGTATTGCAGACTCTGTACCGGTCTGTTTTGGTGAAGGGTGAGCTGAGCTATAAGGCAAAGCTCTCTGATTACCGGTCGGTCAAAGTTCCTACCCTCACCTATGGTCATGAACTCTGGGTAGTGACTGAAAGAATGAGATTTACGGATACAGGTAGTTGAAATGAGTTTTCTTCACAGGGTAGCTGGACTCTCCCTTAGAGATGGGGTGAGAAGTTTAGTTATCTGGGAGAGACTCAGAGTAGAACCGTTGCTCTTCCATGTCGAGAGGAGCCAGTTGAGGTGATTTGGGCATCTGGTAAGGATGCCCCCTGGGCGCCTCCCTAGTAAGGTGTTTTGGATGTCCAACTGAGATGAAATACCGGGGAAGACCCAGGACACGCTGGAGAGACTATGTCTCTCGGTTGGCCTGGGAACGCCTTGGAATCCTCCCAGAAGAGCTGGATGAGGTGGCTATGGAAAGAGATGTCTGGGCCTCCTTGCTCAAGCTGCTGCCCCCACGACCCAACTTCGGAATAAGTGAAAGATAATGGATGGATGGATATTATGAAAATAGTTCCAAGCAGATTTCACGTCGTCAGTTAATAGAATCCCAGAGGAAGGACTGTTCACAATAACGTTTCAGATCCCTTCATTGAATTAATATGGGCTTAACACTGGAAAACCCAGGAAATTCAGACTACTATTATAACTACTGTGAGTTTGTCAAATGACAATTTTAAAGTATTCACCTTCCATTAGGTGTTTGGGCCCCTGGGGCTGGAGGTCTTTGTTTGTGGGTTTGAATAGTAAACATTCCTTCCTTTCTTCTCCAGCATATCACCTCCAGTAGGGCAAAACAAAGGATCACTCCCCCACACTGAGAACCATACTCCCCCCACAAATACCCTCCACATTCCAAAAGCATTGCTTCTTCAGGTGAGAGTTGCTTTCTTACACCAGAGAGAGACTTGAGATATAGCTCTGTACTTTCAAAAATTTGCTGAAAGGAGCATATATATATAATTATAATAATAATAATTGTCTATTCCTGTCATCTGCGTATGTTTCCCATACACAGACGAAATTCGTCTCTGCATTTAACCCAACCACCTACCAGGTGGTGCAGTGAGCAGCCATAGAAAGCGCTCGGGGAGCTGGAGAAATAGGTGTGCACTCATAGACACCCCAAGGTGTGTAGTGGCCGGGACGCGAACCCGCGTCCTTCGGGTCCCAAGTCAAACGCCCTAACCACTACACCATCTTGGCTCCATAATATATATATATATATATATATATATATATACATATATATATATATATATATATATATATATATATATATATATATCCCAAGGGTATGTGCTGAGCCCTCTTCTGTTCACTCTGCTCACATATGATTGCACAGCCACACATCCAGGCTGTCATATTGTTAATTTTGCAGATGATACAGCGGTGGTAAGATGCATCACAAACAATGATAAGTCCAGCTACAGACAGGAGGTGGAACATCTGGAGAGCTGGTGCAAAGAGAATAATCTTCACATGAATGTGAAGAAGACAAAGGAGATGATTGTGGACTTCAGAAGGAACAAACACACCCATGCCCCACTGAACATAGGTGGATCTGCGGTGGAGGTGGTCTCCAGCTACAAATACTTGGGTGTACACTTGAATGATAACCTCAGTTGGAGCAACAACACCACCAGCCTGATCAAGAAAGGTCATCAGAGACTCTACTTCCTCAGACGGCTGAGACGAGCTGGTCTGAGCAGCCTAGTTCTCACCTCCTTCTACAGGTGTGCAGTGGAGAGCATCCTGTGCTCCAGCATCAATGTGTGGCATTGAGGCTGCACAGTTGCAGAGAGGAAAGCTGTGCAGAGAGTGGTGAAGGCTGCACAGAAGTCTGTTGGAGTCAGTCTCCCCACCATCACAGACATTTACACCTCCAGATGCAGAAAAAGAGCCACCTGCATCATGAAAGACCTCACTCACCCAGCACACTCACTCTTTGCCCCACTCCCCTCAGGACGGAGGTTGAGGAGCATCAAATGTAGAACCACTAGACTGAGGAACAGCTTCTACCCTGAGGCTGTTAGACTCATGAATAAATAAATAATAAGAATAATCACTGCAAAATATCACATCATGCTGATGCTGATCTGTTTTCTTGTTGCTATGTTCATTTGTGACCATCTGCTCATACAGACTCATGTTCGTGCTGCTGTTTATAATGATGTTTTTCCACTACATTAGAGCTTAAGGTATTACTAGTTGATGTTTTTCTTAGTTAATTCTAGATGTTATTACTGTTTTTCTCTTGCATTTGTTGTTGGATGTAACTGGGACCCCGTGTACATAATCTCGTTTTCATCACATGTACCACATGCGGTGCAAATGACAATAAAGACTCTCTGACTCTGACTCTGACTCTCTGATATACATACCAATGGACGTGATAATGCTAATTCAATCTCGCAAGTCGGGGACCACCTGTACAATCCCGCCACCTTCAGATAAAAGTGGCCAACACAGGTAGTTCTTGACTTGCGGCGGCTTCAACTTACGGCGTTTCAGCTATACGAACCGGCGTAGAAATGGAACTTGTTCGTAAGTTGGGGATCACCTGTACAATCCCCCTTCAGATAAAAGTGACCAATGCAATCCCGCCTTGACCGTGGAATAGGTGACAGGTGACAGGACTTGCAGTCTCCCCTAGCAACTTCATCTGCCATAGCAACTGATTCTGTAGTCTGTGATGTAAATGGCCTCATATACATACCAATGGACGTGATAATGCTCCTTCAAACTGTCATTTTACAGTCTCCCATGGGAGCTATAGGTAAAATATGTACAAGTACATATGTTTGGTAGTCCTAGTGTTAAGCCGGGTACCGACCAATTGCGTCAAAACGCTCCTGCCGTCCCCTTTTGGCCGCTTGTCACTTTTCACACTGAAGCCACTGAAGTCGCGTCTGATGACGCGCACTGGGAGGAGGCAGAGGAGGGGGGTCTGGCTCCTTTTCCGGTCGGGTTGTTTGTTTCATGCACACCGGGCAGATAAAATCAGCTGCACGTGAGCCTCGTTACTACTTGAGTGGGTTTTCTACGAGCCGAACTGCAGCTCCAAAAGCCTTTGTTGAGATTAAAACGTTTTTTTTTATGTTTGGGGTGATCGTACGCTCGAGCGGACAGCAGCAACTGTAAAAATGCCAAGTTTCTTACCGGAGGCTGGTTTCTTCATGGAGGCTCGATGGGGTAAGTTTAAAAAGTCCAAAAAAAGTCCCGTTGTCGTTGCGTCATCACATAGCAGAGTCTCTCCCGATTGGTTGCTGCGACGCGTCGAGCAGCATCGAGCAACCAAAGGTCAACTAGGCGAACTTTGGTGGCTCGACGCTTCGGCTGCGTCGCGTGCGCGGAAATGAAATGTTGCGCGCTGCCGCGCCGCTTCAAACACTCAAAACGTGCCGCTTCACGATTTGCCGCACCTCGACGCGTCTCCACATAGACTTTCAATGTAAACCGGCCGCTTCCGCTGGCCGAAACGCGTTTGTTCGGTACCCGGCATTAGGATGTGGACGTTTAATGTCTCTGAGTGCTGCTATTATACAATGATCACTTAAAATCTCAGCAAAAACACCTATACCTGGGAATTTGTGAGGTTAGAAATAGTTCTAAGATGGAGGAATGTTGACGACATTTATTGTTCCATCTGGTGGGCGAGTCAATGAGTTGGGTCAGTTTAGGTGACAAGCATAGGCGTAGATCCTGGGGGGGTCGGGGGGGTCCGGACCCCCCCAATCTTGGGGAAATATAGATCTGTCCCCCCCAATAATTCAATAAAGGAAATCGTGTCTTTAAACAATATAAATATAAAAAGGCAAAAAAAGAGAGAAATCCGCCATTATTCTAAAAAAAAAGAAGGAAATTTTGCCCACCCCCCCTTCTCTGTTGGCAAATGGTTTAGTCCAATGTTTACAAGGAACAACAACAGCAGCGGAGGTCACAGGCTCGCGGAGCCGCTGGTGGGGAGTGAGCTGCTGCACAAAGTACTAACTTCCAGTAAGTAGCTACTTAAAACATAGGTGACAGTGACTGGGAGGAAAAGGTCTTTCACAGTGTTGAAAGACAAGTGTGTCTGTGCATCATTAGTGGCAGAAAAACACTTTGGAGCGTCACTTCATCAGCTAACACACTAGCTTCAATGCTAACTAGCTCCCTGGTGGGCTCTGCAACAGACAGTAGAATGTCAGCGCAGCTTTGAGCAGGATGGATTCACATTCATCATATTTTCAGGTGTGGAGCTCTTGAAAGAAGTAATGATAAAATATGTGAAAGATAATTAATTAAAAAAGAGTAGAGAAGATGTGATGATTAGTTAAAATGATTTCATATGTGTAGCACTTTGTTGCAGCTGTGGTTGTTTTAAGGGCTTTAAATTATTATTATAAAAAATGTTGAGGATCAATACTTATGTCACATGGTTAATTAAAAAATGTCACTGTTTATTATATTACATTATTGATATTTTGTATCTGCAACTGGAACATTTTATTCTTAATAGGTTCTTAAAAAATGCTACAGATTTGTTAAGGCATATTTTGAATGAATGTTACAAACGTGTTCATTTCTACAAAACAGTTAATAAAATATTTATAAAATACAACGAATTTCAAATGTTACAAACTGAGTTTAACATAAAAGAAATAGTGTTTATGTTTAAATATCAGTTAATAAGTAATCCATTATGCCCCCTTGTTTAGGACTGGAACCAATCTCAGCTGCTTTTGGGTGAAGGCAGGGACACCCAAGACAGGTCTCCAGTCCATCACAGAGACAGACAAAGAGACAAACAACCATCCACACTCCCAGTCAAAGCTAAGAACAATTTACATTTGCACAGAAGAACCAAAACATTATTCAAACTGAGGACTCAAGTTCTTGATTGAGAGTTCTAATCACTACTGGTAATTATCAATAATAATTGATCATATTTACCAAGCTAAAGCATTGTGTGGAGTCTTTAATAATACAGACCAGATCAGATGTGATCAGGCAGTCATATATTCACATGTATGTAAATGTATTATTATTAATACTATGATTAAAGTTGAACCATGCAAATTTGTTTGGAACGAACAAGTGGACCTTTGTGCCTCTTGGTTCCACTGAAGTAGCTCTCAGTCTCAAAAAGTTTGGTGACCCCTGCATTAAAGTATTTCTTCTCCTTGAAAACTGTTTTCTTTTTAAGCATTAAGATTTTGGGAAGATGTTGTACCAGATTATCAGTGACACTGACCACAGCAATCTATGAATACAAGCCAAACTGAAATTTAAACAATATTTAGAGGGGACCTATTTTGCAAAATTCTCATTTTGCCACTTGTCATTATTTGTCGTCTATTGTACTGCAGATTGAACACATTACATTTTTTAACAAGAGTAATGAGTATCACTGTTGTACTG
>JBBPBX010054503.1:0-11156 GCA_038048925.1 Garcialebias charrua | reverse complement strand
AGACACAAGAGGAGCAACCATCTGCTTCAGCCGACTGGGTTTGAGGTAGGAGAAACAAACGAACACAGAATGACAGGTGCACGTGTACCCCCTATTGGAAGACAAACAGGAAAGCACATCAAGGATAGTAATAATTACAAATACAAAACAGGTAAAGTAGAGCAAGTAAAGACAACATTGGAGTGAAGAAATGTGGTCAGTTTGTCCTCCAGCAGTCTAAACCTATAGCAGCATAACTAAAGCCGGGTTCCCACCAAACGCGTCTTGAGCAGCAAAAACGCTCCCGACGAGCGGTGTTGGTTGCTTGTCAACAGATGTCTGTTCACACCGGACGCGTCTGAAGACGCGCAGTGGGAGGAGCGTCTTGGTCCTTTTCCGGTCGGGTTTGTTTTTTCACCCGACAAGTGTTAGCAGTATGCCACAGTATTTAGGTGACTATTGTCTACCGAATTTTAGAACAATAAACCAATAATACAAAAAAAGTGCCTAACTAGTATTAAATTTCAAAAGTGTATGTGTGTAACATGACCGGTTTAAAATCTACAAATAATGTATTTGCTCAGTCAACTCAGTGCATGTATACATATGGATATGTACATATACACATTCCAAAATGCATTTATTAAATCTGTAACTACCGTATTCTCCGGCCTATAAGTCGTATATGTATGTCCCGTCGTCGTTGCGTCATCACTTAGCAGAGTCTCTCCCGATTGGTTCCTGCTACACGGCGAGCAGCCAAAGTAGGTCAAAGTTCAATTTGTTGAACTCGGGCAGCGGCTGCTCTGGACATGCCGCATGCACGGAAAAAGAACTGACGCACCCTGCCGCGCTGCTCCAACTGCTCAAAACGCGCCGTATCACTCTGCGCTGCTCCTAGACGCACGGCCACCATAGACTTTGCATGTAAACTGGCTGCTTTGGATGCTCAAAACGCGTTTGGTGTGTACCCGGCATAAGGGGCAGCTCAGGAAACCCAAGCCGACCCTAACTATCAAACAGAAAGTCTTAAGCCCAGTCTTAAAACTGGACAATGTGTCAGCCTCACAGACAGAATCTGGAAGTTGGTTCCACAAGTGAGGAGCCTGATAACTGAAAGCTCTACCTCACATTCTTTTTTGGGAAACTCTAGGAACCACAAGTAAACCTGCAGTTTGAGAGCAAAGTGCTCTGTTAGGAAAATATGGAACAATAACATCTGTAATATAAGATGGCGCTAGGTTGTTGAGAGCTTTGTATAATAGAAGTAAGATTTTTTTTATTACATCACCATGCTTTAGAGTAGTTCTTATTAGTAGTTTGTTTATTATTCTCTGTTGAAAAATGCTTTGTGATACACTCTGTTGTTTATTAAAAAAAACAGTGCTATATAAATAAGGTTTGATTGGTTTTTGATAGTTTGGCAGCATTAGGCAGGCTGTTTTGGTCTTAGTGCTGCTAACAGCTAAAGGCCAGCTGAAGGAGAATTAAACATAACCAAGAGCTCTGGTACAACACAATCAGTTTTTCATTGTCCAAGTTCTTTCCATTGGAATGTAAGTCTATATTTGTACTCAAACTGTTGTGTTTAAGAGATCATTTCAGGCAGGTGTTTCAACATGACCCAACAGAGAGTGCATGTGATGGTTGATGAAATCTTTCAGAGGGTGGGCTGTAGAAGAACTATGCTTGTGGGTCTGTGTTGAGCTGTGCCACTATATTATCACTTTCTGCACTAAAACAATAAAATGTCAACTGTAAAAAAGTTTAAAGGTTGGCAATTTCTGTTTTAGCTTATAATTTAGATTTTTTTTTAATTATTATTAATTATGACTAACTGTATCTTAATATTTAACATATTTTAAAATGGGTAATTCAGATATTTTCCAGAGGGGTTCTGTGAAGAAGTTTTGAACAATGAATGTCTTACCTGCAGTGGATAGCTTTTTGAACAACAGCATTCAAGTCTGACTGGACTGATGAGCTAATAGCTAGTCAGAATAGCACCAAACCCAAAGAGCAATGCTCACGTCCAAAAACAAGTCTATTCTCAAAGACTTCATGGCAGTTATTTTGTGAAATTTTACATCACCAAATTACAAAAATATTTACAAAGAATTTTACAATTATTGGCTTGTGCAAAAAGCATCAGTGAGCTGCAGCACATCTGAGTTGCCTCGGACATTTCAGGCATGAATTAAAAAAAATAATTTAAATTCATTTTATAAAAATATATACAACAATCACGTGTATTTTATGAAAATAAAATATAAAATGAAAAGCAGCAGAAAGAAGAAACAAATCTTATTATATCTGCCCCTTTTCAAAACAATCAATTCAAACAATCAGTTCAAACAATAATTATCTATAAGTAACAAAACAAAATGAATAACTCATCTCAATTTTCGAATTCCAATACATTCCACGTTAAATTACTTCATATATATTTATTTAACAATTAATTTTTGATCATTTTCTTGAACATAAACATTTACATTGCTTTTTTCACATCATACTCCAAGTCATTCCACAATCCAACTCTCTGGACTGAGGTAGACCGTCCCTTCAAACTAGTTCTGTACTGTGGCTTTACAAATAGGTCTATATCAGTTCCCTTTAGATAGTAACAGCTTAGTCTTTTAACAAAATGCATCTGAATATTTAAAGGTAGTGCGTTGTTCTGAGCTTTATACATCACTACTAGAATATTGTCTACCAAATCATGGGACTTCAGTAATTTCAATTGAAAATATAATATACTAGATGGATGACAGTAATATTTTCTTGCAATAATCCTTACAGCTCTTTTCTGTAAAATAAAAATAGGTTTTGTAATAGTTGTACATGCTTTCCTCCAAACATCAATACAATAAATTAAATGTGGAACAATGATTGTATTATACAACAAATACAACGCTTTCTTTTTAATAGGTCCTTGACTTTGTATAGTACAGCAATGGATTTAGATGTTTTCATTTTTACAGAATTTATATGTTGTTTCCATGTCAGTTTGTCATCACAACACCCAAAAATGTCACCTCACTCACTTTACAGATCTCCCCACCCTCAATTATAAATGAAATATCTGCAGTTTTCTTTTTATTACTAAATATCATTTTATACGTTTTGTCTAAGTGATGAGTTCCACTGCCTGCAGCTTTACCTCCTGATTGGCCGCTGATTTCCACCAGCTGGCGGCCATCCATCTGATGAGGACCTTCCACTATTTAAGGCTGCAGTCTAGTGTGACTTATCGCTGGAGCATTGATTCCTGTTTATGGTATTTATGCTTTCAGCCAGTCTTGTGTTCAATACGAGAGAAACTTACCTCCTTTCTTGTGCCTACAGTCATCCTGTCTCCTCGACTCCTGTTTGGTTCCGAATTCCCGTGGTCCTGGTTCCAGTCCTCCGTGCCTTGCTTTCCTGCCACACTCCCATCCAACCTGTGCCGACTATTCCCTTGGATTCTGTCTCTGGTGATCTCGGGTGGATCTCACCCACACTCAGCACCTCCATCTGTAAGGAAATACAAACAATCACAATAGAACGCTGCAAGTGGACTCCACTGATCCAACTCTCTTTCCCCTAGGATCTCCAAGAGATGAACCATGAATGCACTGTAAATAATAAACATCACTATTCTTTCTAACTGTATCTTGTCCTTTCTGATCTCGTACAACTCTGGGTTCCCCGTGTCGTGACAGAAATGCTCCAGCCAAACAACGGCCAGAACGAGACCAGAAGTGAACAGACCGCCTCCTCATCCGAGACGGACCGCATCAACCAACTCGAAGGAATGCTACATCAGATTCTTAAACAACAACAGGAGGCTCAGGCATATATGAGAGAACTGGGGGGTATGGTGTTTTCTCTTAACCAAAAACTCTCACCTTTCCTAGCTTCTAAAACTCCTCCAGTGTCCAAGACGGAACCTAAGGACTCTGCCTCGAACCAACAGGTAATTACCAAACCATCAGAATATTTTTCCGGCGACCCTAGCCTGTGTGGATGGTTTTTGTTGCAAATTAAACTCGCCTTCAAAGGAGCTCCACAGTTATATTCAACCGACATCGCCAAAATAACATATTTCACCAACCAGCTGAAAGGTGACGCACTTCTTTGGGTTAATTCATTCCTACAATTCCACGACTTGGATAACGTTTCATTTGATACCTTGTTAGGAGAGTTTCGCAGATTTTTTGACAGTACCTTGCAGATGCCCAACGCCGTAAAGCGCCTTCTGGGGCTACGTCAGGGCCGGCGACCAGTGGCTGAATACGCCCTTGAGTTCCACATCATCGCAGCACAAACGGGGTGGCCTGGCACAGCACTGCAAGGTACTTTCCTAAATTCTCTTTCTGACCCTTTAAAGGACCAAATCGCCACAAGAGACGAACCAGAGGGTTTTGGCGAGCTGATCGAGCTGGCTGTCTCGATCGATAAGCGTTTCCGGGAACGAAGAAGAGAGCGGGACTACACTTCTCACAACCGCTTCACTTCCGGGTTCACGACACCAGGTGAGCCCCACGCCTACAAAAGTCCGTCAGCGAACTACAAGAACCAAGAGGCACCCGCTGCCGGTCCATCCCCTAAACCTCCAGTAGAGAAGTATTCTGTCCTACCTGAATCTGAACCAATGCAGATTGGTCAAACTCGTTTAACCCCCGAAGAGAGACCGAGACGTTTCAATTCCAAGCTTTGTATATATTGTGGCAGATCTGGCCATTTCCTTGCAAAATGTCCATTTAGGGGAAACGAGAACGCCCACCAGTAAGGAGAACTTTACTGGTGGGTACTTCAGCATTCTGTTCTGCACATCGTCTAATGCTCCCTACCATCATCCAAATAAATCATGATCGTCACTCTGTGTCAGCTCTTATTGACTCTGGTGCAGAACAAAATTTAATAAGTTTGGATCTAGTCAGAAGAATTTTCACTGCCCACTCTTGAAATTCCTTCCATTTCTATTGCTGGAGTTACTGGTGAGACCTTAGCCCGTATCTGCAGTAAAACTGTTAAATTACACCTGATAACATCAGGAAATCATCATGAGATGACAGATTTTTTCGTATTTGAGTCTCCCCGCACCCAATTGATCTTGGGTTACCCATGGCTTCAAGAACATAACCCACACATAAATTGGAAATTGAGAAGAATTGAAGGATGGAACGATAATTGTTTAAAAAACTGTCTACGCTCTGCCATCACCGTCCAACCTCTTGAAAGTACATCTCAAGAGGCAACTGACATTTCCATGGTTCCCCCTGTTTATCACGACCTGGCCCCGGTGTTCGACAAACTGCAAGCTCTTTCTCTTCCTCCTCACCGACCTTACAATTGTGCAATCGACCTCCTTCCTGGGTCACCCTTGCCTGCCAGTCAATTGTACAATCTGTCGGGTCCTGAACGTGAATCCATAAGAAATTATATTGAAGTGTCCTTAGCTTCAGGTATTGTTTGCCCCTCCACTTCTCCTGTGGGGGCTGGATTCTTTTTTGTCTCCAAGAAAGACAGGACTCTTCATCCTTGCATCGATTATCGGGGTCTTAATAATATCACCGTTAAAAATAAATATCCGCTCCCCCTCATTGACTCCATCCACGAACAACTACAATCTGCCACTATCTTTACGAAACTAGACCTCAGGAATGCATACCATCTGGTTCGTATAAAGGAGGGAAACGAATGGAAAACCGCTTTTAAGACCCCGCTCGGACATTTTGAGTATCTAGTCATGCCATTTGGGTTGACCAACGCCCCTGCTGTTTTTCAAGCCCTGGTGAATGACGTGCTCCGGGACTTCATTAGTGATTTCGTTTTTGTGTATTTAGATGGACATTCTCATCTACTCCAGGGATTTAAAAGAGCACATTCAAAGGGTTAGGACTGTGTTACAAAGACTACATGAGAACCAACTGTTTGTTAAAGGGGATAAGTGTGAGTTCCACAACACCTCTGTATCTTTCTTGGGCTTCATATGCGAAGGGGGTTGTTACAGAACTGACCAAGCTAAGATTGAGGCTGTGGTAGACTGGCCAGTTCCCGATTCTAGGAAACAGCTCCAGCGTTTCCTTGGGTTTGCCAACTTTTATAGACGATTCATAAAAGATTACAGCCAAATTGCTTTCCTCTTTCCCAACTAACATCCACTAACATAGTTTTCAAGTGGAACCCTGAGGCTAATGCCGCATTAAACAAGCTCAAATCATTGTTTTCCTCTGCACTAGTTTTGTACCAACCAGTTCCCAAGCGCCAATTCATCCTGGAAGTGGATGCCTCAGACTCAGGAGTTGGAGATGTACTCTCCCAAAGGTCTCCAACGGACAATAAGGTACACCCATGTGCGTTTTTCTCTAAACGTTTATCCCCTGCTGAAAAGAACTATGATGTGGGAAATCGGGAGCTACTGGCCGTAAAGTTGGCATTAGAAGAGTGGCGTCACTGGTTGGAAGGCACGTTAGCCCCCTTTCTAATATGGACTGATAACAAGAATCTCACATGTGGGAGTGGTGGCGCAGAGGTTAAGAAGGTGCGCTTGTGATCGGAAGATCGCCGGTTCAAGCCCCGGTACCGGCAACATCAAAGATGTGGGTGGGATAAGTGAAGCGGTCACACCTGTCTCCACCCTCATCTGCCCCACTCTGGGCCCTTGAGCAAGGCCCTTAACCCACACCATCTGCTCCCCCGGGAACCCTAGATATCAGCTCTCTACTCCACACAGAGGGCTGTGGTTGCTCGGTGGTCTGTGGTTGTGTCAGGAAGGGCATCCGGCGTAAAAACAACTACCAAATCTTCGTGCGTCTAGATCGCTGTGGTGACCCCTAATGCAGGGAAAAGCCGAAAGAAGAAAAAAGAAAGAAAGAAAGAAAGAAAAAAAAACAAGAATCTCACATACCTCAGGGATGCGGAGCGGTTAACTCCTAGACAAGCACGTTGGTCTCTGTTTTTAACCGTTTTAACTACATCTTGACTTACAGACCCGGTTCAAAGAACATTAAACCTGACACTCTCTCCCGGCAGTTCGCCTTCCCAGACAGTACAGAGACAGAAGAGAGCATAATTTCCCCCGCTTGTGTAATAGGAACCCTTACATGGGACATTGAGAATAAGGTACGTGAGGCTCAGAAAGATGAACCTGACCCTGGCACTGGACCCCCCAGGACCCTCTTCGTTCCCTCTAGTGTGAGAGCCAAGGTATCAAACTGGATACACACCCATAAGTTTTCCTGTCATCCTGGTGCTTCTCGTATGATCTCTCTTACCAAGGCTAATTTCTGGTGGCCCAACCTCACTGACGATGTGAAGGAATTTGTAGCAGCCTGTTCCACTTGTGCTCGCAATAAGACTGGTAATCAACCACAAGCTGGCCTGCTACAACCCCTACCAACTCCTAGTCGTCCTTGGTCTCACATTTCGGTGGACTTTGTCACGGGCCTGCCCCCTAGTGAAGGTAACACCACCATTTTGATGATTGTTGACAGATTCTCTAAGGCAGCTCATTTTGTTCCCCTGCCTAAGCTCCCTTCTACGCTTGAGACCGCCCAGTTAATGGTCCAGCACGTTTTACGACTCCATGGGATTCCCTCAGACGTGGTCTCGGACCGTGGTCCCCACTTTGTCTCCCAGGTCTGGCAAGCTTTCTGCAGGACGTTGGGGGCGTCCTCTAGCCTCACATCAGGACACCAACCACAATCCAATGGCCAGGCCGAGCGCTGTAATCAAGAACTCGAGACTACTCTTCGTTGTGTTGTCGAGAGGAATCCCTCGGCCTGGAGCCAGCACCTGGTGTGGGTAGAGTATGCTCACAATACACTTAAATCGTCTGCCACAGGACTGTCCCCTTTTGAAGCCTCCCTTGGTTATGCCCCGCCGCTTTTTCCCAGCCAGGAGACAGACATCTCTTCCCCTCTGTGCAACATCATTTTCGCCGATGTCGACGTGTCTGGCGACAGGTTGAGGCGCTCTGACCCGGACGGCAGCCCGAAATAAACTGTTTGCCGATCACCACCGTGCGCCGGCTCCTGTCTACCAGGTGGGTTAGGAGGTGTGGCTCTCCACCAGGAACATCAACCTCAAGGACACGCCTAGGAAGCTGGCGTCCCGGTTCATTGGTCCTTTTCCTGTTACCAAGGTTGTAAATCCTTCTGCTGTTTGTCTGCGACTTCCTCGTTCCATGAAAGTCCATCCTACTTTCCACGTCTCTCTGGTCTAGCCAGTTTCTATGAGTCCCCTGTGCCCTCCTGCTGACCTCCCTCCACCTGCCCGGTTGATTGACAATCACCCTGCCTTCAGCGTCAGGGCTATTCTGGACGTGCAACGTCGGAGTTGTGGGTTCCAGTATCTTGTCGACTGGGAGTGTTATGGACCTGAGAAGCTGTCGTGGATCCCTCGGTCCTTCATCCTGGACCCCAGCCTCATCACGACGTTCTTCAGGGATCACCCCGAGAAGCGTCTCAGGCCGCCTGGGGGCGGTTCTTGAGGGGGTGGGGGGTATTGTGATGAGTTCCACTGCCTGCAGCTCTACCTCCTGATTGGCCGCTGATTTCCACCAGCTGGCGGCCATCCATCTGATGAGGACCTTCCACTATTTAAGGCTGCAGTCTAGTGTGACTCATCGCTGGAGCATTGATTCCTGTTTATGGTATTTATGCTTTCAGCCAGTCTTGTGTTCAATACGAGAGAAACTTACCTCCTTTCTTGTGCCTACAGTCATCTGTCTCCTCGACTCCTGTTTGGTTCCGAATTCCAGTGGTCCTGGTTCCAGTCCTCCGTGCCTTGCCTTCCTGCCACACTCCCATCCAACCTGTGCCGACTATTCCCCTGGATTCTATCTCTGGTGATCTCGGGTGGATCTCACCCACACTCGGCACCTCCATCTGTAAGGAAACACAAACAATCACAATAGAACGCTGCAAGTGGACTCCACTGATCCAACTCTCTTTCCCCCAGGATCTCCAAGAGATGAACCACTGTAAATAATTGCACTGTAAATAATAAACGGTTTTAACTGCTGCGGCTTCCGTGCGTACGTCCCTCTTCGGATGGTGCGCGCGCCAATTGCAAAACTTTGTACCTTGATGCAAATATGCCAATAAAGATATATTCTATTCTATTCTAAACATCACTATTCTTTCTAACTGTATCTTGTCCTTTCTGGTCTTGTACAAATCTGGGTTCCCCGTGTCGTGACAGTCTATATTTAATGATAATTTATTTAGTTTAAACCAAGTTTGTATTTTGACAAACTCTGTCTTCATCAACTCCAACATCCGTTTCATATCTTTACCCAAACTAAAGAAAGTAGTATCATCAGCAAAGAGGACACATTTGAGGAGTCCTGACACCTTTACTAAATCATTGACATATAAAATAAATAACTTAGGTCCAAGTACAGAGCCTTGTGGAACTCCATATGTGATATTACAAAAATTAGATCTTACATCATCTATTTGTACAAACTGTGTCCTATTCTTCAAATAACTACATACCCACTTCAGCACTGGTCCTCTAATGCCATGTTTATTTAATTTCTTAAGGAGAATGGTGTAATCTATTGTATCAAAAGCCTTTTTTAAATCAACAAATATACTTACATAATATTGGCCCTCATGCACGAAAATGTTCGTATTCTTATCCTAAATTTCTCCTACTTTTGTTCGTACGAAGCGTTCGTACGAACATGCCACGTCAGATCCAACAAAGTCTTCTATCCACAGGAAAAGCGTGTAAACGGGCTGCTTAAAGTTGATGGATCCCACCTGTTCTACTCACCTGCGCGTGCTCGCGGGAAGGTAATTTACATAATTCCCACCCCTCAAAACACCATATAAGGCCACGCTTCCTGCCTTCAGACAGCAGGAAGTGTCCATTCATTCAAACTCGAAGTAAAAGGAGGAACTTCACGCGTTCGGAGATCTGCTCTCAGTGGCGCTGTGGCTACCCCCCCACCCCCCGCAAGTGTCGGATGGTCAAATACCTTTAATTTTAGTGTACTGTGTTACAGTTTCACTTATTCAGAAGAGCTGTGGCGCACCGCTACCCCACCCCCCCGCAAGTGTCGGATGTGTTTTTCAACAGAAGCATTTTAAATTGTCTCGAAACTACAGTTAACATCATATTAATATTGTAGTGCATATGTTTTGTCTCCCGTGGGTCGTACAGTATCAGAAATCAAGAATAAATGGTTTGATCTGAAAATGGCTTCAAACAAACATCTCGCCGCAGCACGGACAGGAGGTGGTCAGGAGATGGTGGACAATAAATGCCACGCTGCAAGATGCGTGCCAACAGCGCCGGCCCAAGGCATAAGCGAAGTAAGCAGCCGCTTGGGGCCCCAGGGTCACACAAGGGGGCCCCCAAAGAGGAGCTGAGTTTTGTGGGTTTTTATTTTTATTATTATTTTTTTATTATTATATTATTCTATTACAACACAACTTCATCATAAAGTTCAGATTTTTATTTTCATAATGATATATATAACATATATATCATATATTTGTGTGTATATGTATATTTGAATATGTAGAAATCACTCTATGGAAAGAAAGAAATGACCAGTGGTTGGGAACCCCCCTCAGTGGGGCCCCAGTAGAGCACGTTTCACAGGTTTCTCAGCCAGCGCTCCTTGCCGCAATGTGAAGTCCGCATCCAAGCTAATTAAGCACCTGACACGTAACTAATGCTAGATAATGTCGCAAAAAAGGGCATATATCCTTCAGGGGCTGAAAAAGGAAGAGGAAAAAAGATGATGAAGAGAAAAAACGGCAAGATAAAGGTATGTTTGTACAAAGTACATCTCTTTTATCAAAAAATATTTGTGCAGCTGCTAATGGATAATAGAGCTAGCAACATTGAACAATCTGGACTACCGTGTTTGTACTTGTTAATAACTGAGTTTTAATTTTCAAGAATGGTGATAAGTCTATATTCAATAATTATAGACCATTTTCCTTATTACCACAATATTCTAAAATTCTTGAAAAATTATTTGTGATTAGATTAGACAAATTTCTTGATGACTATAACATTTTAACCAACAGCCAATATGGTTTTAGATCTAAAAACTCTACTTCTATGGCTCTTATGGAATTGACAGAACAAATTCCCACTGCTGTTGATCAAAAGCAACACTGTGTGGGTTTATTTGTTGATCTAAAGAAAGCTTTTGATACAGTTGA
>JBBPBX010054502.1:11684-23444 GCA_038048925.1 Garcialebias charrua | reverse complement strand
AAACCCAAGCCAAGCACAGGGTAACCTCTCAGGTCCTTGTTAACTTTGTTCTTAATGTTGTTGTTGTTTTTTGGGACAAAGCAACCAAAGCCTTAGGCTCTCAGCCAGATCCCTTCAGAGGCCAGGCTGAAAGTTGCCATAACTCTGGACGTGGGTGTAGAAGCTGCCCATGCGCCTGAGTCAGTAGGTCCCTGTGAGAAGGCAATTGCCATGGTATCCCAGATAGCATTGAAATCAGCTCCGGGAACCACGTTTTCTGTGGCCACCTGGGGGCTATGAGAATCAAGGAGAGAGCTCCCTGACGTACCCGTTCCAATGTCGCCCCGATCAGAGGGACAGGTGGAAAGGCATAGTAGAGCACCCCTGCAGGCCAATCATGTGCCAGAGCATCCATACCCAATGGAGCGTCTGCTTCCCTCAAGGAGAAGTAGAGGTCACAGTGTGAGCTAGCCCTGCAAGCGAACAGGTCCACAGAGGCTCTCCCAAATCGTGACCAGACCTGTTCCACAATCCGTGGGTTCAGGCTCCATTCTGACGCCAAAAGAGGTCCTCTAGAGAGGGCGTCTGCTCCATAATTTAGTTCACCAGGGACATGAGTCGCCCTAAGTGACAAGATTCTTGGAGCACACCATGTGAGCATCCTCTGCGCCAGTCCGAGGAGGGCCTGGGACCTTGTCCCTCCCTCTCTGTTGATGAAGGACACTGTGGTCCTGTTATCTGATTTCACCAGGATATGTTGTCCAGCAATCAGACCTTTGTTGAAGAAGTATTTTAATGACAGGAATACGGCCAGCAACTCCAGGAAGTTGATATGTAATCTCGCTTCCTGCTCATTCCAAAGGCCGCGGGCGTTCTGATTTCTACAGATCGCCCCCCATCCTGTTTTTGAGGCGTCCGTCGTGATGACCACACGAGATGACACCCTTCCCAGTGAGACCCCTTCCGTGAAAACGGACAGATGTCTCCAGGGTTCCAGGGCCTCCAGGCACTCTGAATCTATCCTAACCTTTCCTGCTTGGTTAGGCAGGTCGGGTTGTATTCGTTGGTTCAGCCATACCTGTATGGGCCGCATTTTCAGTAATGCGTGTGGCACACAGGGAATGGCTGCTGCCAAGAGGCCTAAAAGGCGTTGGCAGGTTTTCACAGGGACCCGTTGGTCCAGTTTAAATCTTTCCAGGCAACGGCGAATGGAGGAAACTCGTTCCTTCGAGAGCCATGCTCTGTACTGGACAGTGTCGATCTGTACTCCCAAAAATACGGTAACCCGTGATGGAGTCAAATCGCTTTTTTGTAGGTTTATGACAAAACCGAGAGACTCCAGGTGAGAAATCACCTTATAAGAGTGTGACTGGGCCTGCTTTCTGCTTTCAGCCAGAATCAGCAGGTCATCCAAGTAATTCATGACCCTGAGTCCTTGATTCCTAAGAGGGGTCAGGGTTGCATCCAGACATTTAGTAAATGTACGCGGAGCAGTCTTTAAACCGAAGGGTAAAGCTTTGAATTCATAAGCGTTTCCCTCGAAGGCAAAGCGGAGGAACTTTCTGTGTTTCCTCCACACGCCTATATGAAAATAGGCATCTTTTAAATCCACTGTACACGCGTAGTCTCCAGGTCTCACAGACTGGAGAACTTGCCGCAGTGTAAGCATCTTGAACTTAAATGTTTTAATCCTCTTGTTGAGAGTCCTGAGATCCAGAATCGGTCTCAGGGAATGATCCTTTTTGGGCACCAGGAAGTACTTGCTGTAGTGGCCAGAGCGTAGTTTGCGTCCCGAGACCAAACTAATCACTCCCTTTTGCAGCATCGTCGAAACTTCCTCCCTCAGCACGTGTGCACGTGTAGGGTTGATCTTAGATTGCAGCACCCCTGTGAAGCTGGGCGTTTTTTTGAGAACTGCAACTTGAGCCCGTGACATATCGTTGTCATGACCCAATCATTTGGTAGACACGCCTTCCAGGCATACGCACGCACGCTAAGCCTGGAGGGCGTGTTGAATTGTTGCTCTTCATGTTTTAGCGCCGAAGGGGTGACCTTTGACCCCTCTTGCGCTCTTTCGAGCAGGTTGGTCGGCCCGACAGAAGATATCAAATCTATGATTTAAGATTTAAGACAAATCTATCTGCCAGTCACTTCCAACCCCTCACTCAGTTCAAACACTCTTGTCAACTGCTTAAATGACATTAAAGCTCCACTGTCATCATCTTTTAACTTTCCATAAAATGACACAACATATATATATATTAAGATTGACCTCTGATCGTTTTTGCTAAAACAATGTTAAATTAATTAAAATTCCTCTCAAAAACAGTTTAAAATTAGCGCCTTTTTTTTACATGATAAATACGGTTTTTCCCGTCGCGCGATTATGACGTCACACACAGACTCGCCTCAACTGCGCACATTGTATACAATGGAGAAGATACAAACGCGATCCGTCCAATTTAGCCATTTAAAACTTTATATTTTAGCGGTTTGTCTTCAGAGAAGCCAAAGTTATTTCCAGTAAACAGCAGGTTATAATTTTTTTTCTGCTGCTGCTGGTTTTTGTAGGCATTTCACTTCAGGAAGTGAGCAGCTGTGTGATGAGTTACACCAGCTGCAAGTTGAGAGGCAGAAGGAATTCTACATGTAAATCGTCTCCACAGCACTGAAATGGTAATATATTAATTAATGTTTCTAATAATTATTCAACATTATTAGTTATTAGTTTGTGTACAAAACAATTTGCACAGGCTCCTGCTGATCATGTTGCTTCAATTTGTCAGCTTTGTTATGTAATCCAGTCAACATGTTGAAAATATTTCATATTTATTTTTCTATTTAATTTGGACATCACTTGGTGTTATAGTGGTGTATCATTAAAATGATGGAAATACATGACATTAGTTTGACCCATTGTCTTAATATACAGTATACTGCATATAATATATACTGTGTGTGTCTGTGTGTTTTATCATCAATTCACAGAAATGTCTTCACCTGAAGAGTGGACCCAGGTGGAGGAGAACAAACCTTGATATTGTTAAAGAACAGATGGAGACGTCTTCATGATCTGTAGAACACCAGGACTGATGCTGCAGAAAGCTACGTTTGTGCATCAAGACATCAAAATATGCAGAAATACTACAACTGGCCAGAGCATTGAGATGAAAATGAATCAATGAAAATATGAATTTAATATTTTTTCTGACAGTTCAAATGAACATATTGTTTGAAAAAAAAGGATAACAATGAACCAAGTGTTTCTGTAGATATGTGTAAATAAAGTTACAGTAGTACACTATATTATCTGTTAGTGTTGAGTTATTCTTTGTGAGAATATTTGTGTATCTGTTTTAATTTCATTCGTTCATCTACAACTCACAGCTCGTACTTTAGTAAAAACAAAATTGGTGAATGTTAAAAAAAACATTTTATTAAAATAAAACCATCCCATATTATCAAATATATGAAAACCTCTGGGGAAACATTAATATGAACAGATTATCAAAAAAAATTGAGTTTAAAAAATATCAGCAAGTGGTGTTTGACTTCATCAGCTCTGTAAAAATGACACTTTACAGCTGTAAATCTGCAAAATCAGAATTTTACTAGAAATTCAATTTTACTGAGCAGCTAGCTGTGTCATTAAGAACTAGTTTCTCCTCATCCTGCTGCTTGTACACTTCTTCAGACTCCACCACCTCCTCGTCCACGCTCCTGGATGTCCAGGTGTTGTAGGTCTGGACGCAGAGGACATCTGGGTCCATTATGGGCTGAATGCTGCATCCACTTTGTCACTTCCCTCATCAGAACCACAGAAAATCAACAGATTTACATCAAAGAATATTGTTGAGTACTATTCTTTTATATCGATAGGCGGATAGGTGCAGCGTCCGCAGTGAAGCGGGCGTTGTACCGGTCTGTCGTGGTGAAGAGAGAGCTGAGTCGAAAGGCAAAGCTCTCAATTTACCGATCGATCTACGTTCCTACCCTCATCTATGGTCATGAGCTTTGGGTTGTGACCGAAAGAACAAGATGCATATGCCACTTTTTGCCTCTACAACAACATCAACTACTACCTCATACATATACTGTGTACATTGACTCATACGCTGCTTTGCCACTTTGCAAATGTCAATGCTAGAAACCTTTAGTTTATTTTAGTTATACTTTTTATACTCTTTTTTTATACCACTATGCAAAAAAAAAAAAAAAAAAAAAAAAAACAACCAGGACAGTGTTAGTTTTACTATTTTTATGCTTATGTCTATTATTATATGTTTCAGTGTTTCAATGTTTAGATGTTTACTGTTGCACCGAGGGACTGAGAGAAACGCAATTTCGGTCCTGTGTATGTCCTGTACTGTACATATTGCAGATCTGACAATAAAGTTGACTTTGACTTTGACTTGATCTCGGATACAAGCGGCTGAAATGAGTTTTCTCCGCAGGGTGGCTGGACTCTCCCTTAGAGATAGGGTGAGAAGCTCAGTCATCCGGGAGGGACTCGGAGTAGAGCCGCTGCTTCTCCACATCGAGAGGAGCCAGTTGAGGTGGCTCGGGCATCTGGTTAGGATGCCTCCTGGACGCCTCCCTGGTGAGGTGTTCCGGGCATGTCCCACCGGGAGGAGACCCAGAGGAAGACCCAGGATGCGCTGGAGGGACTATGTTTCTCGGCTGGCCTGGGAACGCCTTGGGATTCCCCCGGAGGAGCTGCTCCAAGTGGCTGGGGAGAGGGAAGTCTGGGCCTCCCTACTTAGGCTGCTACCCCCGCGACCCGACCCCGGATAAGCGGAATAAGATGGATGGATGGATAGATGGATGGATGGACTATTCTTTTTGTTGATGCAATCTTACCTGCTGTGATGTGAAAGTCTGGGTTGTACTAGTAGTTCAGGAAGAGCCTCAGGTGAAGGACTGGAGACCTGGCAACCTGAAAACACAAACAAAATAAAATAAAAAAATAAAATATTTAACAGATATTTTAAAAGGGACTAATTTTTTAAACTATAAATTAATGTTGAATAATTATTAGAAACATTAACTAATATATTACCATTTCAGTGCTGTGGAAACGATTTAGATGTAGAATTCCTTCTGCCTCTCAACTTGCAGCTGGTGTAACTCATCACACAGCTGCTCACTTCCTGAAGTGAAATGCCTACAAAAACCAGCAGCAGCAGAAAAAAAATTATAACCTGCTGTTTACTGGAAATAACTTTGGCTTCTCTGAAGACAAACCGCTAAAATATAAAGTTTTAAATGGCTAAATTGGACGGATCGCGTTTGTATCTTCTCCATTGTATACAATGTGCGCAGTTGAGGCGAGTCTGTGTGTGACGTCATAATCGCGCGACGGGAAAAACCGTATTTATCATGTAAAAAAAGGCGCTAATTTTAAACTGTTTTTGAGAGGAATTTTAATTAATTTAACATTGTTTTAGCAAAAACGATCAGAGGTCAATCTTAATATATATATATATGTTGTGCCATTTTATGGAAAGTTAAAAGATGATGTCAGTGGAGCTTTAAGCACTGGCTCTCTCAAAACTTCCTCCACCTAAACACAGATAAAACTGAATGCATTTTATTTGGTGCACCTGATGACACCAGCAACATCCTTCCCAGTCCCAGTTTTGGTTTTCCCCTCCCCCACTTCAACCCGGTGGTCAGAAATCTTGGAGTGCAGCTTGACTCCAACTTAAAGCTTGATAAACAGATCAGTTCTGTTGTCAAGACCAGCTTTTTCCAGCTCCGTCTGCTCTCTAAAGTAAAGTCATTTCTCAGCCGTGGTGATCTGGAGAAGGCCATCCATGCCTTTGTGACCTCCAGACTTGATTATTGTAATGCTTTGTATGTTGGTATTAATCAATCCTCCATCTCCCGTTTACAGCTTGTACAGAACTCTGCCGCGCGCTTTTTGACCAACACACGAAAATATGAACACATCACTCCTGTCCTGTCCTCTCTACACTGGCTCCCGGTTCAGTTCAGGATACAGTTCAAGCTGCTGCTGTTTGTTTTCAAAGCTCTGAATGGACTTGCACCTCTCTACATCTCAGAACTTTTGAAAGCCCATCAGCCCGGCAGAGCTTTACGATCTGCCAGTCAACACCTGCTGGAGGTGCCTCGCTCAAGGTACAAACAATGGGGAGACCGGTCATTTTCTGTTGCCGGCCCAAAAGCCTGGAACAGCCTCCCCCTTGAGCTGCGTGCCACCTCTGATCTGACTCTGTTCAAAACCAGACTGAAGACCCACTTGTTCAAAAAAGCTTTCAGTGTGTAACTTTTATTACTTTTGGTATTTTAGTATGTAGCATTTTTATTTCCATTGCCTTCTTTTATTGCTGTTGTTTCTTATTCTATTTTCATTGATTTATTGTTCCAGTTTATTCATCTTTTTATCCTGTTAAGCACCTTGGTCAATGCAAGGCATTGTAGGAAGGTGCTATACAAATAAAGTTTATTATTATTATTATTATAAGATATCGCAAGATCTGACCGTCTCTGGCAGAGCTCGCGTATCTCGCTGCGGTTCATAGTTTGACCACATGGTTTGTTTATAAAAATCGGACTCGAGTCAAGAACCAGGGCAGTCTGTGCTTTGGTACTTTTATTTTTGTACATGTCTGAAACAGTGTTTATTTTGTTTACACATGTAATAGGCGAGTCATGTTTGGTGCGCGCACACATGCCACTAGCTCCTCGTAGTTTTTTACAAGGGGAAACTGGGCTCAAGAAGTTAGGTTCCAGTACCACGTGGGCGGGCAAACCTGTAAAATTATCAGTTCGTCCTGTTTCATCAGGTCCGAGTCTTTTTTCCACATGGGGTCACTGAAGAGGTCCTCGGCCGGTACTGGAAAGTTTCACCGTCACCAGCGGGTCTCTTCCGTGGGAGGCCACGCGTGTCTCCCTTTGGGGGTGCAAAGCTTTTCCTCGGCAACCCCTCGCGGAGGGCTTCCGCCTGTTTGCGTCTTTGTTCCAGCCTGGCCTGGACGCGTTCCAGGGCTCCCCCGAAGAGTCCCGTCGACTCGATCGGGTGCTGGAGGAAAGTGGACCTCTGGTTTTCCGGGAGGTCCGACAATGTTAGCCAAAGATGGCGCTGGGCGACAACTATTTCCGCCATTGCTTTGCCTTGGGAAATGGCTATTGTCCCCATCATGCGGAGCACAAGGTCAGAGGCACGGCGGGCCTCCTCCATGGCCTCGTTGCGGCCTGCTCGTCTTTTGTTACCTGGATATCCTGTAGTTTTTCTGCCAGGTACGCCTGTACCATGGACAATGCATTCATTGCGCGAGCTACGAGGCCCTGAGCCTTGTAGCACTTCTCGAGTTGTTTCTCCGAAGCGCGGCAGGCCCTGCTGGGTAGCGCTGGTTTCATCCCCGTGGCTGTGGGGGCCAAGTGAGCCGTCAGGGTCTCCTCTATCAGGGGTGCGCTGGCGAGGCCCGCTGTCTCCATTCCCGCGACATCAAGGAGTCGGCGCGGGATAATGGCAGCATGATGGAAGCTCCGGTTTCCGCCCAGGAGCGTTTGAGCTCCATGAGGAAGTCCGGAAAAATGGGCATTTTCTGCGTCGTTGTCAGCTGCTTTGCGTAGAAGTAGCTTCCCGCTAGCCTCGTAGCCTGTTGGCGAGGCGTGGGGTCTGGCCATGTGACCTGCAGGGCATCCGCCGCCCTATAACACAGGTCGAACAGAGCAGGTACCGACAAGTCCGGTTCAGGAAGAATTTGCGCCAGGTTCTGGGAGGAATCCACAGTTTCTCCTTTGTGACCATATTCGGCATCTTGGTCGGACACTTCGGGCGTTGAGTCCTCGACGGTAACTTAGGAATCCGATATGTTGTCCTCTCCGACTCGACCGTTGCATTTCAGGTCCACGTTTTCGAGCTCTGGTTCAGGAGCGAGCACTTTAGTGCGGCGTGCGACTTTCAGCGCCGCGTTCCTAGCCATGGATTTGGCCAACGCATCAGCACGTCATTTCCTCACTACTGCCGACATTCGACAGCAGCGGGAGCAGGAGTCGGGGAATTCCAGCGCTTTCCTTGCGTGCAGAATCCCTAGGCAGACAGGACAGGCCTCGTGGGTGTCCGTCGCCGAGAGGGAGTAGCCGCAGCCGCTGGGGCATGGGCGTGAGTGAGGACTCGTCATCTTGGTTTTCTTCTTCCTTGTGCTCTGTTTTCCCTTCTTGGGAGCCATGTCCGGCGAGAAGCGTCGAAGTTGTTCCTAGTTTTCTTTTGTTCAAAGCCGTCTTCTTCTTTGTCTTGCTTTCGCTAGTTAGCCTGCTAATGATTAGCAGGAGGTTGTGACGCAGTTAGCGCCGTCGAGCGAGGCAGCTGCGGAAAAGAAGAAAACTTCGAGGTAAGTAGAAAAACGCTGGACTAGCTTTCGCCAGCCCAGCAATACGCAGGAAAATTTCTCTGTACGCTCAGTGTAGGGAGCAAGCTCACCTCAGTCGAGCGATGCGACAACAGAGAAGTCCCACGAAGTTCAGGTGTTAAGCGAGGTGAAGGGCAAAAAAGAGAAAGATGGAGGGGCGTCAGCCGCTTAAGTACCCAGAGGGCGGGGCCTCTGGCGCGGCGGTGACGCCCTAGCCGTAAAGGCGTGAGTATATTCCTTCAGGTAATCGTGCGGGGGCGCAATTCCCATAGCAAGTATTTTGCACCAAGAGACCAGACTGAAAGGGAACTGACCCTAATTCCGGGTTCCCACCAAACGCGTCTTGAGCAGCAAAAACGCTCCCGAGGAGCGGTGTTGGCTGCTTGTCAACAGATGTCTGTTCACACCGAACGCGTCTGAAGACGCGCAGTGGGAGGAGCATTGTGAAAACTTACCAGACACCCCGACCTCCTCACTAATCTTCTTCCAGGCAATGTCCTTCCTATTTCGATCTCTGTGGAAGGGACTGGACTGATCATAAATAATCGGTTTTCCACAAATGGCGACAACAAGTTTCTCCTCCATATTTACTCGCGAAATGGTGGCAGTGTTTTTCGTCCATTCTTTTAATATGTCACGTGGTGCCCACCTACTTCCGTCCAGTCGTCGTTGAGTCATCACAACGCAGAGTCTCTCCCGAGTGGTTGCTGCTAAGCGGCGAGCAGCCAAAGTAGGTCAAAGTTCAATTTGTTGAACTCGAGCAGCCGCTGCTCTGGACGTGCCACATGCACGGAAATGGAGCTGCCGCAACCTGCCGCTACCTTGCGCGCTGCTCAAACTGCTCAAAACGTGCCGTAGCACGTTGCACTGCTCCTAGATGCGCGGCCACCATAGACTTTGAATGTAAACTGGCTGCTTTGGCTGCTCAAAACGCGTTTGGTGTGTACCCGGCTTCATTATAGGATTTATTAAAAAGGAAAATCTTAATCCCAGTCTTAAAACTGGACAATGTGTCAGCCTTACCATGCGCGTAGCCAGGGGGGTGTTCGTTGGGTTAGAACGAACCGCCCACTTTGCCTATGAAGTCCCGCCTACAACTCCCGCACAACACAAGTTCTGTGTTAAGAGAGGTGGAAAGAGAAGGTATGGAGACGCCGCTAATGTCGAACCGGTTGACACCATAGACTTAATATGCCTGTGGCTAACACAAACTCCTTTTTTTTTTTTCAATAAAAGACAAACGTAAAATAAGTTCAACCAAGTGAGGCTCGAACCCAAGTCGAGATAAAGTTTGGAGTGGCAACCCGACGTGCTTCCAGTGAACCACCAAGGTGTGTTGCTCTTTTCAGGTCCACTTTTCCTTTAAACGAACCGCCCTCATAAAATCCTGGCTATGCCCATGCTTACAGACAGGATCTGTAAGTTGGTTCCATAAGATAGGAGCCTGATAACTGAAAGATCTTCCTCCCATTCTCCTTTTGGAAACTCTAGGAACCATAAGTAAACCTGCAGTCTGAGTGCAAAGTGCTCTGTTGGGAAAATATGGAACAATAAGATCTGTAATGTAAGACGGAGCTAGGTTGTTGAGGGCTTTGTGGGTTAGAAGTTAGATTTTGAATTAAATTCTGAATTTGACAGGGAGCCAATGGAGAGAAGCTAAAACTGGAGGGATATTATCTCTCCTACTCCATTTTACAACAGAACAGAACTAAGAGCCCTAACACTAACAACAGTCAATATAAAGTATGCATTGTGGTTGGTCTTTTTGACACAAAAAGATAAAATTGTATGCAACACATAAATAATTGTTTGTACAAACTGTACTTATTGACAAATTTTTCCCTGCTCATACTGTACTTATTTGTCTGTTTACATCACTTTTATTCAGTACATGTCCCTTCTGTATTTCAAGCAGTAATTTTTTACACCCCACCCCCAACCCCCTATAACAGGACCACAGTGTGTAGGGCTGGTGGTTCCTTTGTGTAACCTATGCTCACACTGTCCCGTCTACACATCATGCAGCCGGCCGTTCACAGTAACAATAGGGTATATGCCACGGGTAGTGATGACGTACTTCCGTTAAAATCTGGGCTCTACGCTACACTTCCGGTTCTGGTCGACAGCAGTTGTTTTTAGCGGTAGCTTCTAGAACTAGACCATGTAAAAGACACAAAAGGTAAATTATCTGCGAGCTACTGGTACAACAAGAGAGATTTGTTGTGTGCCGTTGTGTCCAGTGAATAGCAGGGACAATAGAGCGCTTAGTTTTTTATATTTTAATGCCAGAGTTCGTGGCTAACCGAGTTAGCCTTAAAGCTAACACTCGGTTGTAGCTGGCGTTTTAAACCTCAGAATATTCAAGAGCCAGCATCAAACAGTGGTTAAAAATGAGCTGTACCTGCATTGTTCGAGTGGAATAATTGTCCCTTCCATGACCGGGGCTTTGGGAGAGAAGCAGCAGAGAGGACAGCGAGGAGGAGGAGAACACAGCTGCAGCTCAGTAAGAAACATGAATATGACTCGACTCCACATCCTGCACTTGTAGATTTAATGTTGGAGTCATGATGAGTGATTTAATAAAAGTTTGTAACTACATACTTTGAAAATAATATTCAGATTTTAACAGTTTTCTAATCTGTAAATATGTTTGTAAACTCCTAGTAACTTCAGGGCTGTTACACCTCTGAAATATTCTCTGCAGTTTCCTTTAATATGAAACCAGAACTGTTTCACTTCAATTAAACTTTTATTTCCTGAGATGTAATTATTTATTTTAAAGCATAACTCTCATAAAGAGTTCTCTGTTTGGTTTTTTACGTTATGAAGGTAAATATGAACACTTTTTTGTTTTTTCAGGTTTGCATCATCTGACCTCCTGGCGTGTTTCTGACCCATGACTGCGCTGCTCTGCCATTCATGGTCGGTGTTCACCAAGAATGAGATGAGAGGAACTCCCCATCAAGTTCAAGTTGTGTTTATTTGTCATATACAGGTTAACACAGAGTTAACAGTACAATGAAGTGCTCAGGATGAGAAGAGCAGATTTGACTTGCTAAAAATCAAACTATACTAAAAGCATGCAAAGTGAAAAAGTAATTATAATATTCACAAAGTCCTGAAGAGAGACAGTAAACATGGTTGGATATACAGTAATGATGCAGCAGGATGAATTTGAATGAACTACTGTAAGTATTTCAAACTAGTAATACAGTACAAGCTAACATGCACATAGTTATATATATATATATATATATATATATATATATATATATATACACTACACATAATCAACATTACACAGGTTGTGTGACAGGTTATTGCACAAGTAGTGACATTGAGATTGAATTATTAGTTATTACCAGTTGTTCAGTGTTATTTATTGATTATTTATCCACACCAC
>JBBPBX010054502.1:0-10545 GCA_038048925.1 Garcialebias charrua | reverse complement strand
CACTCCTGGCCCGGCATTGCACTTTGACTGTTTTTTGGTGTCCTGGAACTCGTCCACACAAAATCAGCCTTTCCCTCGCTTCCTGCCACTCACCTCCCTGCTCTTCATGTCATTTCTGCCCTTCTGCAAACACACACTGGTGACATTTTGAAAAACTATGGCATTCACCCTCAATATAGATTCTTGTTGATTATAGCTTTCTGTCTGTGAAGATTGCACGTATTATTGACTTTGCAATCCCATGACTATTTGCACGACTTTTCCCTCCCCTCTGCATTTTGCTGAAGTCCGGCAATAATATTTCCTTGGTTTCTCATAACCTCTTTTTATTATGCTTTCTTTTTCATATTTGTCTTTTTTTCTCCAGTTTTTCCATATATATCACTAATCCCCTCTAGTCATAACCCTTTCTTTATGCCACCAGAGATCAGAGTTTCTGCAAAGCTTCGGTCACTGATGTCATTAAGATTGGGATCTGATACACTAGATGTCCATTGGTTAAATGCCCCTGGCCTGAACTTCCTTTTGTGCATCAATTCCAAGCGGCAGCTCTGTTTCGCTTGGTGCATAATAGCCCATAGGTTAAAGTTCTGCTCCTTTTGCTTTGAATTTACATCTTTCGCAGGCTCCAGTCTCCTGTTCTGAACTGGCATTTTCCTTTACCTCCTTTCATTTCTTGCGAGTCTCATTGCCTGCAGGCGGCACAGCCATTTGTGCTGTAGCTTGCCTGACAATCTCCCACATCCAGGCTTTTTTTTTTGAGGGTCAGAGGAGAGCGACTTGACTTAACAGGTCAATGCAAGTGGGTTCCACCCTTCTCTAGAGGGGAAGCCACAAAGCCCTCCATTAGGAGCTGACCTCCACGTTGCACGGGTCCGGCCCCAGCCAAGGTATCACATGGGTCTGCCTGAGACAGGCTGCTCATTAAAGCCTGCTGTCCATAGCAGGATTAGGCCTTTTCATAGTTTATCCTTTCCTCTGAAAGCTGACAATGGGCAAGGCTAGCTGCTTCAAACAGAGTGTTCATATAAATCATGGAATTATAATTGCTCTTTCATGATGAGAATATTGGAAAATCTAGCCACATGAGCAATGCTAGGAATTAATTGGGGGCTGTTTTTCAAGGGCACATAGCTACACTGTATAAGCCAAAGAGGATGTGAAGGGGAGTAATGAAGCATTTTCAATACAACACAGCATCTTTTTTTCAGTGAACCTGTATACAGACTGGTGTTTGCACAAACAGACCTTCTGCTTGTAACCTTTACCCACTATGATACTTTTACTCAAACTTTTCTTGCACTTAATTCACAGTGGAGTGCCCTGTTTACTTGTGTAGTGTTGTTTTCAAAGAGAACCCCCATTAGCAGTGGTGGCCTATTACCCACAGCCAAGTGGCTTCTCTGTGGCTATGGCTCATCCACAGAGAAGGAAACTAGAATGACTAACTCTGCAGCTGCGTGGGAGGGATGAGGCTGGCGGTAGTGAGGCTGCTATCTGCAGCTTTAAGCCCCTGTCTAGATTCCTGTTTACACCGTAACTGTGTCAGTTTTCATTATTCATATTTTATGTGTTATCACAAGCAAAAGAAAGAGGGTTATTTCCTTCATGGTGGAGGGCAGGTTATGGCTGGCTCTCAGGTTGCACCGTTCATAACAAGTTAAGGGCGAGATACACTCGAGCGTTCTCACGATACGCCTATACTGTACGCAACGTACATACGTCAAGGCAAAAGCGTAGCCCCGCGTAGCCCCTCAGGGCATGTACGCGCAAAGCTTTTTTTTTACGACCGCGAACGCGATGTGCGGTGTCTGATCATAAACTTCCCCGGCGCCGGACTGTTTTGTATGTTACACAAATGAATTAAATTCCTCTTTTTTATCGCTGATCGGGCCTTTTCTTTTGTTTTTTTGCCTAAAGTCAAGTAATCACTTCTTCCTCCGTTCACTCGATGATTGAAATGAATGAATTCAGGTCCTACCTGGGTGCGCGATGTTTTAAATATCCCTGGTGGGCTGTGTGCTGCAGGAAAAGCACTCCCTGTTATTATTTTTATTTCTGAGAGAACTTTTTATAACATATAGTAGTAGAAACACCACATCAGAACACCGCCGCGGTCTTCAGCGAGCTACACGAGCAGCTGACTGAAAGCTGTCAATCATTTCAGTAGGCGTGTCAGCAAGTGACCAGTCAGCGAGCTCAGTTGAGTCCCCTCCGTGCGCAGCTGCTCATATTACAAGGAGAACGCGAGCGTTTGAAAGCTGATAGTTTATGAAGTATATCAGCAAAACACATGCGCACAAAATGCGCGCGTAGAGTGGCATACCTGAGGACGCTAAAGTGTATCTCGGCCTTTAGAGTGAGAGCAGCTTTTCTCATTTCATGTATCAGAACAGTAAATACAAGACGTAGAGATATTACAGTTTCAGCTTAAATACAGCATGTATGCTTAGAACTAAATGAATTATCTGTGAAATTTGTTCAAGATGCTGAAGTTTAATTCAAGATAAAAATGATCAGAACAAAAGCTAAATTTAGCAGAACAAAGGCTGGTAGGTAAAATCAGGAAAAGCTAAAACTAAAATGAGCAAAACAAAAGCCAAAGCTTAAAATTTGCAAAACAGTAGGTAAATGCTAAAATCTGCAAGTAATTCAATTTAAAGCTACCAAAATAGTAGCTAAAAGCTAAAACTAGAACAGCTCAAATTTAAATTTAGCATAACAGTACCCACAATCTAAAAGTAATAGTTAAAAGCTCAAACCAGCAAAGCATTGCGAAAAGCTGAAATTGGTAAAACAACAGCTAAAAGTGGCAGAACTTTGGCTAAATGTTGAGATGTGCAAACCAGTAGCTAAACGCAAAATTAAGGACGTGTACTGAAAAAATTTACAAAGAGCACAAAGTTATCCAGGATTTGAAGAGTTCTCCATTTATTTAATGAGTAAAAACAATGAAAGTTAATTGTTTCAAAATAGGTTAGAAGTTAAAACTAAAACTAAAATCAAAGCTGCACTTGTAACAATTTTGAGGAAATTTGGATCCAGAAGGCATACTGAGACAAGGATGTCAATAAATGCAAACATTTTAATTATAAAACAGAAATGGTGATGTGTTAGCACGAGGATCACAAGAAACACAAGGATGGACCTTGTGCATGTGAAATGCACAGTGCTCAAATGGTGAGTGACTAACAACTGACATGATGAAACGACTGGGACTGATGAGGAAGTGGAAACACCTGGCTTGAATACAAATCAGAAGTAGGTGAGAGTGGGTGGAGCTGGAGTGAAGAAATTGAAGTTCAACTGTCTGATTGAGGAGGAATGCCTAAAAACAAAAATTATTACACAGAGACTGAACAAAAGAGCAAACTGAGCACAAAGAAAAATACAAAAACAAGAAAGAAATGGAAAACCCTGAAAAACATTGGTCCTGACAGGAAAAAACTGAAAGTTATGCACCATAACTCGTGTTCCCTGAAGGAAGGGAACGAGGTGCAACATATGAGTCAGAGTCAGAGTCAGAGAGAATTTATTGTCATTTGCACCGCATGTAGTACATGTGTTGAAAACGAGATTATGTACACAGGGTCCCAGTTACATCCAACAACAAATGCAAGAGAAAAACAATAATAACATCTAGGATTAACTAAGAGAGACATCAGCTAGTAATACACTAAGCCCTAATGTAGTAGAAAAACATCATTATAAACAGCAGCACGAACATGAGCAGATGGTCACAGATGAACGCAGCAACAAGAAACAGATCAGTATCAGTATGATGTGACATTTTGCAGTGTTTATTCTTATTATTTATTTATTCATGAGTCTGACAGCCTCAGGGTAGAAGCTGTTTCTCAGTCTAGTGGTTCTACATTTGATGCTCCTCAACCTCCGTCCCGAGGGGAGTGGTGCAAAGAGTGAGTGTGCTGGGTGAGTGAGGTCTTTCATGATGCAGGTGGCTCTTTTTCTGCATCTGGAGGTGTAAATGTCTGTGATGGTGGGGAGACTGACTCCCACAGACTTCTGTGCAGCCTTCACCACTCTCTGTAGAGCTTTTCTCTCTGCAACTGTGCAGCCTCCATGCCACACGTTGATGCTGGAGCACAGGACGCTCTCCACTGCACACCTGCTGTGATGATGTGTGTGTGACACACTGCACACACATATGCTATGGGAATCAGCGCCTCTGCATGGTTACCTGAAGTAAAACACTCACGCCTTTACGGCAAGGGCGTCAGCGTCGCGCCAGAGGCCCCTCCCTCTTGGTACTTAAGCCGCTGACGCCCATCCCACTTTCTCTAAAATGCACTTCACCGAGCTTTCAGCATTGAAAAGGGCAAGGTATGTTGCACCTCGTTCCCTTCCTTCAGGGAACATGAGTTATGGTGCATAACTTTCAGTTCCCTTTCAGTCATGTTCTCTCGGTGCAACATATGCTATGGGAACGTAATTCATTCACGCCCTTGAAATGCTCAGCAAAATGCAAGTGAGAACATCCGCCTTAAAAAAGAAGGCATTTCCCAGCCGCTCTCCACAAGGTATGTAGAGAGCACAGCCTGAGAAGAAAAATACCACATGTAGAAACATCAGCCTAATGTTACCACTGGACACATAGATGAAAACACCAGCTAGAGACAGCATAAGCGTCCTCTGCTAGTGTGATTACTCATCTCCTTTTTCCCTGGAAATCTTGAGAAGCACGAGGAAAAGAGCAAGGGACCTATTACCCCACTGGCAATCAGATGGCAATGTGGAGGTAGAAAACCTAGTTCAAGCACAGGGTAACCTTCCCAGGGGAAAAATTTTCATATGTACAAGGGGCACGCACGACAGTGGCGGTTCTAGACCAGTTGTACTGGTGGGGCCAAGCTGGGGCCAGAGGTTTTGTCAGAGGGGGACGTTCATCTCGGAGAAAAAGACAGATTCGAAATCTTACTTGACTCTTATTTTTTAAAGCAGTGATTAACCATTGTGACCAAAGAAAATAGTTTAAAAAATCTAATGAAAAAAATATAAAACATTTTACACAGTATTTGTATTGACTGAATAAAATATATTAATAAGCAAATAAACTGATAATGAAAACAAGCCTCCCTGGTAAGGTCTATTCAGGGGTTCTGGGGCCTCATGTACAAAGACTTGCGTGGATTTCTTACTGAAAAGTGACGTACGGTCAAATCCAGAAAAGTGTGCACGCACAAAAAAATCCAGATGTATCAAACTGTGCGTACACCGGAATCCACGCACATTCCTTTTGTACATCACAATCAACGTGGAACTGAGCGCACGTGAGACACCTCCCCTGACACGCCTTCATTTACATATGTTAAACAGATGCAAATTACTTCCTGCATGTGTGAAGGACATGTTTGTTTGATCCCTGCGCGATCAGAAATCATTTCTAGATTCAGGAAAATAATGAATTTAATATAATATGAGTGAGGAAAAAATCCTAAGTAAGAATAGTAATAAAATGTGTTCATCACGCAAAGAACGAGTGATTGTGTGTCGGTATTTGTGTGTGCGCGCACCCTGCTTTGGTGCGCAACGGCTCATCCATTCATTCTGAGTGAAAATATTAACTTTGCGCACGAGTTTATTACCATAATTACTGTAAACACAGAGGGACTTAGATGTTTGGTTGAACATAGATCTTTGTTTATTTAATAGATGATATGAAGAAACGAGTCTCTGCGTCTCAGTGGAGAGTTTTCATGACATGATGTTGGAGTCTCCAAACGCTGCGCGCCGCAGCCTTGTGCGCAGTCTGTTTGTCTGTGAAGCTTTTACTCTCCTACACGTTATATATGGTGTACTTTCACGTGTCATTTTGGAGAAATCTACAATAAACGCAGATTATTAAACACCTCCACTGCCGTGTAACACCGGCGAGGGTGCGCGCGCTCCAAAGCGCGACCACTCAGCCTTTGGAATCATATGGATGAGACCATTCTATTGGACATGATCCGGCTTTGTGTGGACTGGAATGGCACAGTCCCGATCGACCTGCCAGCTCCCTCTGGAAAGCTCAGGAACAGTTTGATCGCTGCTTCTGCACGCGTTGTGCACGGTTCCTGTGTTGCTCCAGAGCGCAGTGCCAAAATGAAAAAGGATTATTCCTGAAAACGGATGATAAGCCATATCATAGATCAGAAAATTATATCTGTTTATAAATAAATGATCTGCGTGTTACACTATTTATTATATCCTCCAGTAAGGCTGAATCCGTTCCTGTTAAATGTATTTTTTGCACAACTTTGCGCGTCCTTTATTTGCGTCCATGTGGATGTAATAATTGTTATCATGTGTGTTTGGTGGGAATATTAATCATTTTCACATCATGAACAGTTAATAATAATAATAATAATAATAATAATAATAATAATAATAATAATAATAATAATAATAATAATAATAATAATAATAATAATAATAATGAATTCAATTTATAACGCACTTTTCATTAATGGAAATCTCAAAGTGCTACAAGGTGCAACAGAATTAAATGTCAATAAAACAAATAATAAAACAATTAAAATCAACAACAGTATCAGCTATGATCAAAAGTAGAATCATGAGGAGTATAGTATGCTCGGTTGAAAAGAAAGGTCTTCAAGCCGCTCTTAAAGTCAACCACAGACTGTGGGGCTTCAGTTTCTCTGAATCACCTGTAAGTGTCGCCAAAGGAACAAGAACCACAGAAACGTGCGTACGCCTGCTCGGGAGCTGGCGTGGAAATGTACCTGGATGCGCACATATTCACGTTCAGTTCAGTTTTGATACATACGGGGTTTTGCGTGGATAGTGACGTACGCAAGGTTTTTGTGCGCACGCACGGTTGATACATGAGGCCCCTGGAGAGGAGGGTCCGTCGGATAGTCGAACCTCGGATTCAGGAGGAGCAGTGTGGTTTTCGTCCTGGTCGTGGAACACTGACCAGCTCTACACCCTCAACAGGGTCCTGGAGGGTGCGTGGGAGTTTGCCCAACCAGTTTACATGTGCTTTGTAGACTTGGAAAAGGCATTCGACCGCGTCCCTCGGGGGGTTCTGTGGCGGGTACTCCGGGAGTATGGGGTACCAGGCCCATTGATATGGGCTGTTAGGTCCCTGTACGACCGGTGTCAGAGCTTGGTCCGCATTGCCGGCAGTAAGTCAGGCTCGTTTCCGGTGAGAGTTGGACTCCGCCAAGGTTGCCCTTTGTCACCGATTCTGTTTATAACTTTTATGGACAGAATTTCTAGGCGCAGCCAAGGTGTTGAGAGGATCCGTTTTGGTGGCCTTAGAATCGCTTCTCTGTTTTTTGCAGATGATGTGGTCCTATTGGCTTCATCAGCTCGTGATCTACAGCTTTCGCTGGAGCGGTTTGCAGCTGAATGTGATGCGGCCGGGATGAGGATCAGTTCCTCCAAATCCGAGGCCATGGTCTTGAGCCGGAAAAGGGTAGCGTGCCCTCTCCGGGTCGGGGAGGAGGTCCTTACCCAAGTGGAGGAGTTTAAGTATCTCGGGATCTTGTTCACGAATGAGGGAAAACTGGAGCGTGAGATCGATAGGCGGATAGGTGCAGCGTCCGCAGTGAAGCGGGCGCTGTACCGGTCTGTCGTGGTGAAGAGAGAGCTGAGTCAAAAGGCAAAGCTCTCAATTTACCGATCGATCTACGTTCCCACCCTCATCTATGGTCATGAGCTTTGGGTTATGACCGAAAGAACAAGATCTCGGATACAAGCGGCTGAAATGAGTTTTCTCCGCAGGGTGGCTGGACTCTCCCTTAGAGATAGGGTGAGAAGCTCAGTCATCCGGGAGGGACTCGGAGTAGAGCCGCTGCTTCTCCACATCGAGAGGAGCCAGTTGAGGTGGCTCGGGCATCTGGTTAGGATGCCTCCTGGACGCCTCCCTGGTGAGGTGTTCCGGGCATGTCCCACCGGGAGGAGACCCAGAGGAAGACCCAGGACACGCTGGAGGGACTATGTTTCTCGGCTGGCCTGGGAACGCCTTGGGATTCCCCCAGAGGAGCTGCTCCAAGTGGCTGGGGAGAGGGAAGTCTGGGCCTCCCTACTTAGGCTGCTACCCCCGCGACCCGACCCCGGATAAGCGGAAGAAAATGGATGGATGGATGGATGGATGAAAACAACTGTTAGGTGAAGTCTTGGTTCAGTTTCTAAGTCCAAAATTATATACGGTAACAACATTGGCTGCCCTACTATCACAGCAACTGTATTCTGCGATTTTTTTTAATACAAAATCGCAGAATTTCATGATTTCTGGCATCATGATTTCTGGCAAACCGATCAACAAATGAGTGACTCATTTGTTGATCGGTTTGCCAGAAATCATCAAATTATGTTTGTATTCTGCATCTGTCTGTTAGCAAAATATCTTATGAACAACTGAACAGATTTTGATTAAACTTTCAAGAAATAATCACTGAATGGCTCTCTACGACTGGTTGACTTTTAAAGTACATCCAATTCAAAATGGCTGCCACAGCTAACTGAACAACACAAAATTGACTACAACTCAGTCAATTTGACAAAAAATTGAGATAAAATTTGGTGTGGTAGTAGCTGAGACTCATTCCCAAAGCATAAGCAAAGGACTTTTAGAATGCATAAGATCTTTCTTTAAAATTATAGCGTTATTTATTTAGAATCAATGGTGTTGGTCTGTTAGCAAAATATCTCATGACCCTCTGGACAGATTTTGAAAAATCTTTCAAGAAATAATAAACGGATGTTTCTTTACTGATGATTAACTTTTGAGTACAATTGAATTGAAGATGGCTGCAGCAGGCAATTGAAATAAGCCAACTCAAAAATGGTTATAATTCAGTTAATTTTACAGATATGGAGTTAAGTGATTGTTTGTTTAAAGTTATTTTATATATTCTTTTAAATAATGGGGTGATATAAGATTTTTTTCTTCTTTCTGCACTCTTTTCATTCAATGTTTTATTTTTGATGAATTTGTTTTATTTTGTCTCTTTTAAATGAATGAATAAATAAATTAAATTAAATATTAAATGGCTTTACATCTGCTAAGTTCATGGCATAAACCAACACAGACATGTTCCTGTTTTTAGTGTTTACATGGCTTTATATTGTAGCTGTTATGATATGATGCGCAGCCACGGAGCTCCAGGGGGAAGCTGACAGCAGCTGCCCGGAATCAGAGCGCCCATTCCGGCATGAAAAAGAAAAACACACCGCTGAAGCCCCTGAGCTCGAATGTCCAACATAAAACTAACTTGACCGCGGTTTAATGTGGCGTTATGGCTCTGCAGACATTGAATGTTGTTGTCTTGCAGTGTTTAAAACTTCCACGCATGTTACTGTACTTTGTTACGATGAAAAGTCGGCTAGCTGCTAGCTAAGATGCTACTCACCAGTGTTGTCAGAACTTGCGACAGAAACAAGTGTCCAGCTCCATGTAAACAATCCATAACCAATTGTGACCAGCTCCATGTAAAAAATCCATAACCAATTGTGACCAGCTCCATGTAAAAAATCCATAAACAAACGACCCGCTTTTTCAAAACGATGCCAAAACAAACCCAACAGAGTACTCAGTTAGTCCTCACGCTTGCAGCTGGCTGCAAACTATGACATGGATTTCCTGAATGTGAGGCGGGTCTTGTTACTCTGGGTTCATGAGACACGCCTCCGTTCAGGAAATCCATTCCATAGTTTGAAGCCAACGTGCATCATGGATCAGAAAATATCGGCAGGTTGGATCAAAAATCTGATACGTAAATTATGCTGGTATCGGATGGTTTCCGCTTCTTGCTCAGAGGGCGGGCCAGAGGGAGGGCCAGGCTCCGTGATACATGGGCACCGGCCCGTGTGGGCCCGTGTCCAGAACCGCCACAGACGCACGAGTCCCTCATCTGCTTCTTGTACAGACAACTACTGTACTAGGACTGTCAAAGAGGCTCATCCTGATGTTGGAGAACTCTCAGAGGAGAGGGGAACCATTCCACTGAAGCATATCCTACCAAGGGGAAGAACCGGACGAACCCCTACCAGCGACCACATACAATGACCCCCCGGTGTCGCCCGCGACAAATTCACAGGCCCCCGCCGGAGCCCGCTGCACCGACGTAGCCCCAGGGCCGACATGTAGATGGGTATATATATAAATGAATATAAAAGTATATGTATGTATACTACTGTATATATATATATAGATGATATATATAAATGAATATAAAAGTATATGTATATATATATATATATATATATATATATATATATATATATATATATATATTTGTAGATATGGGTATGTGTATTTATAGAATTCTACTGCAAGCTCATGAATATTATTAGTCTTTATGCATGTATGTTCCATTGTTGTGTTCTGTCATGTGCTTTGCAGGATTGTGGACGGAGGTTGGGTGTGTTTGCCTTGTGCTCTTTTGGTTGATAATTGTTGATTTGTTGTCTTACTTTCTCTTTTCTTTCTTTCTCTCTTAAAAAAAAATATTGGAGTGAGAGGATGGCTAAAAGGTGTGAAGGGAGGCCATCTATAAATGGAAAAAAAAAAAA
>JBBPBX010054501.1:0-23444 GCA_038048925.1 Garcialebias charrua | reverse complement strand
AGGTCTTCCCTCTTACCGGGCTGTCGTCGAAAGGTAAAGAGCTGTTTACAAAACGTACCTGGATTTTAGCAGAAGTCGGATGAGAAGTGTCACTTTGGTCTCATGCTCCCAATTCTTCTTAAATCTTTCCTCCTATTTCTTTTCCCTCTCAATCTAAGCTGGAAACTAATTAAGTTAAAGAGCCCTCAGACTAAATATGTTTAACATCCAATATTGAAGTCTGTTGTGTTAAATTCAAGTGTGCTGACGTTTAATTTGAAAGAAAGTGAAATCATGTCAATCAAGTGTAATGGTGTTAATTTAGTTGATTCATTTTAAATAAATGATAGTGTCTCTTTGACATATCAAGCTAAGTTAACGTGTCCATTGTCACTCTATAGCTCTGTTTATTTATCCATCATAAAGATCACAGAAATATTGGGTAAACTGAAAAAGAAAAGAATCCGTGAAATTACTATTCAATCTGAATAAGTAAATTAATTAAGGATAAAGAGGTCAGCTTAATACTGACCCCTGTTAAAATCCTTTAGTTACATCTGGGTGGCACTATAATGTATGTGTTTAAAGACACAATATATGGTCTCCCTCATGTTCCCTTCCCCTCCCTAAAACTATCATTAATAAAACATGGTTCATCTTCACCTTGTTTGAGGCATCAGTGTGAAAAGAGAATGGGAGTGTTCTGCTTCCACTTTTCAATTGTTAGACAACTTCTATCATATTCTGTTATTATTTTAGTAATACAAGTTCATAACATAAATAGAATTGTGAGGGTCCAGACTTAAATAAGGACAAAGGTGTTCAAAAATCCACCAAATAATTCAATTTAACAGTTCCAAAAATAAACTAACAAATAATTAAATTTCAATGAAAAATAAATCAAAAGATAATAACAAATTTGGGCCCAACTTAAACAGGTCAACTGAAGTCTAACAAGGAGGAATTATTCCAGATTAGATTTTAAATAACTGATTTATGGGGAAGAAAAATGATCTATTTTACTGTGATCCACCTGATGAGCTCCACCTATACTTAAGGCTGCAGTCAAGTACTCTTCGCTGGAGCATTGATGCCTACTCATGGTATTTATGCTTCTAGCCAGTTTCTGAGTACAGTACTTTGAGAGACACTTACCTTGTTTTTTGTTGTGTTTCCAGTCCTCGTTTCCATCTTGGTCCTGGGACCAGTTCTCTGCTCATCGTGTCTTGCCCTCCAACCACTTGCCTGCCTCATTTCGCCCTCTGGGATTCATCTCAAGGAACTAAGGATTTCTCTGTAAAATAACAAACAAAACTAGATCAATCATCTTGAAAGAGCCTTCTGGTCAAGCCTTTCTGACAGTTTGTTTCATCTTCTAGGAAATCCAGAAGATCCCTGTACATGTGTACAGTATATAGACTTGCACTGTAAATAATAAACACTGTTACTTTTGCACCTCTTCGTCTTGTGTCGTTCTGGGTCTCATTACCAACTGGGTAAACCTTTGAAATCATAACACTATGACCACTTTATTGTTCTTTTTACATATTTTGTGCTAATTTCAGCTTACTTTTTTGTTGCTAGTTTTATATCTTTCAAAATATGAAACTTTCCCTTAAACATTATTCTCTTAAATCTGTTTTCTTTTTTATCTTGTTGAGATTTTAGCTACTGTTCTGCTACTTTTCTGCTACTTTTAACTAGCATTTTGATACTTTCAGCAAAAAAATGCTACTTTAGCTAGTGTTTTGCTACTCATCAATATTTTCCTCTTTTTGCTGAAGCTTAGCAGTTTAAGCATCTGTCTTTTAGCTACTATATGTCATGTGTTTGCCCCTCACAGCCAGCCATGTTCATGTTTGTTGTTAAAGAAACTGAAGTGACCTAAAATCCGATATCAGTCTCCTTAAGTTGGTCACCCACCAGACTGGTCTAAGGGTCTTTTCTTCCACTTTATGATAAAGAGGCTCTGGGTCCTGCAAGGACAATAACCTTCACATCAACGTGAAGAAGACAAAGGAGATGATTGTGGACTTCAGAAGGAACAAACAAACCCCACACACCCCACTGAACATTGGAGGATCTGCAGTGGAAGTGGTCTCCAGCTACAAGTACTTAGGTGTACGGTACACATGAACGATAACTTCAGCTGGAGCAACAACACCACCAGCCTGATCACGAAAGTTCATCAGAGACTCTACTTCCTCAGACGGCTGAGATGAGCTGGTCTGAGAAGTTCAGACCTCACCTCCTTCTACAGGTGTGCAGTGGAGAGAGCAAATAAATAGAATCAATCTACTGTATTTTTTTAGTACCAGACAGTTCTCTTAAATATTCCTAATATTAAAGGTCCTGAGTTGACTCCTAATGCATCTTAGCATATATAACATTTCACCATATAAATGCACCTTAAATGTTTCAATGTTAATAAGCTAGTAACTTGCAAGAGACTTTGTTTTCATTCTCCAGATCAATACAGTGTTAAAAATAGTAAAACACCACAAGTGAAAATACTCACTTTTGGGATATGGGAAGTCACCTGCTGCATGATGAGGTTAAGCTGGACATCTTGGATCTTCTTCTGTACACCACCTGTCTGTTACACAGGTGGTAGATTGGATGCCGGTGTGTAGAGATGAAGGTGTTGTGTGGATTTTTTTCTGTAAAGAAAGTACAGAAGGCACATTAATTATGTATTTTTTTTAGCATTTTCCACATTGCTTGAAGTGCTTTGTGTACACATATGTAATCACATTTTAACTTTCTTAATACAACATAAATAATAATATCCAGGTTATTTCAATTGCATTCCATCCACAGTGATCTTTATAATATTAAAATTAAATTCAAATAATTATATAATCACTGTTTCATAACATGAAAAATTCAAACTATTTAATGCTTAAATCTTTCTGCTACTTGATTTATTTAAGTTTAGAGTGTCTTTGAAACAACAGCACAACTTATAATGAAACTAAAGTTTAACTAAACTAAACTAAAACTAAAGTTTATTTATTCATTCAGATTTATTCATCAGAAAATTTGCAACTGCTGCTAAACGAAACGAGACAAAAGTTAACTAACACAGACAGACACTCTGAGGAGTAAACAGTTCATGATGAGCTGAAGATGGACAGACAGGAGTCGTCTTCACACATTCGGGTTTATAACTAGCAAGTAGCAACTTTTATAATGTTGCAGTACACCACAACCATGAGCACAGCTAGTAGCTACTGTAACTGACTGCAACAACCACCCACACACGACACCACGTCACACGCACACAGATGAGATCAGCTCAAAACTTTGCTCATGTGCGCTTAGAGATTCATTAAAGTCACTAATTATTACTTGCTTACCTGTGTAGAAAGGCACCATTAATAATTACTGCTGTTTCAACGTCGCTAGTCGGCCGTGTGATCAGCTCTGAGTGTAAACAGAGAGAGTCCCCCGCTCCACCTCCCTCCTGGCTCGAACCGGAAGCGCTGGCGATCCGTGGCGATAAGAGACGAGTCCAGGCTCGAGGGCGACGGAAAATGCGACCTGTACAGTCCAATAATTTTGGACAGATGGGACATAAACTACGGCCGCTAGCGGCCGCTAGTTATAATTAGATTCAATGGAAAAGGCCGCAGGCGGCGTCCAGCGGGGAAACCGGAAGTACGTCACAATCAAAAAACGTTTTTTGAAACAATCATTACTCATAAAATATTTATCCTACACAACTAAAAACATATATGCATGCATTTCGAAATATTTTTATTTTATTATTTCACTTTTATAATAAAAAAAATTAAATCTTCAAATGCTGAAGAAGAAGAGCTGCAGTTCCAAGGAGGGGTGGCGCCCCTAGCGCCCTCTAGTGGCGGCCGCCTCTGGCAAAGTTCAACAGCTGCGTCTGTTTTCCTTCTCTTCTCTGCACCACCCTTACTTTTCCTCCCTTCCATGATCTTTTCACTGACCGCACGTAGTGTCACCTCCGCACCTTACTAAACCGAAAGTGAAAGTGGAAAAGTGCACGGTGCCCCCAGCAGCTGCTGTGGTGATTAAACTGAGGACATGTGAATAAATGAAGGGTGGGGCGGCACAGGAGCAGTTCAGTAGTGGTGTTCTGTGTTATGTTGTTAAAAACAAAAGTTGTAAAAGATTAAAAATAAATAAAAAATAATCGAGGCGCAGTGTCTCTCCTTCTTCTTCTGCTTTGCCGCCCCCTGCTGGACGGCGCCCAGGGCAACAGACCATATTGCCCATAGGGAGGACCGCCACTGTTAACTACGTATAACTTTCCAGTACTACCAAAAGAATTGGCAATTGTCTTTGATGCAATTCCATCTGGTGTGAAAATGTTGATGTCAAATCCTGTACAAAACAGCACAAACTATTTAACTGAAGAATTATTCATTGGTAACTCTGACCCTTTCTTAAGTGAAAAAACAAATAACAAATGTATTAGAGAATTAATAATTAGAGAATGTATTAGTAAACCTGCTTCTATATTCTTCTGGGATAATTTATTTAAAGTGAGACTAAACCCAGGTTGAGACGATAACTCCTCCTTCCAAAATCTCCCTGAAAATGGGCGTGTCGAGAGACAAGGAAGGGTGGAGGTAGAGTTGTGCTTTTGTTCACGCCTCCACCTGCAACAACCTAAAACAAATTAAACCTCTAGCCAACAACATACACCAAGCAACAACAAAGAATAAACATGTAGATGTATTTATCTATTCCACCCATTCCATCCAAAACCAAAGGCCTAAAAAAATGAAAATGAAAAGAAAAATAAAACCGCTTGTCAGGAGTGAAATGCAGCACTTCCATATAAGGTATGCACTTCTCATCTCTGCAGGGGATTGGCTCTGCTTGAACCACCTGTGTGACATCAGAGTGTACAAGACACATCAGAGTGAACAGTCCTGACCAATATGAAAATTAAGGTGCAATAACATCTGTTCAACCCAAAGGACTACCGTAAACACAGTTTTAGACCAAATATTGCCAAATATTACCAATTCACACAGATATGCACAATTATGTGAAAATAAACACAGCCATAGTGCTAGATAATATTTCAAACACATTCTAGGGAGTTTATCAGCTAAAAAAAGTTAATTTTGGGTTTAGTCGCACTTTAATGATATCTGTTGGAAAGATGTTTGGTTGTTACCTAGAAAATACGCCCCCTGGTGGTGTCTGCTGGTAAATATGTGGACATGACGTCACCAGCTCGGCCTCTTTGTTTTCCTTCGTGATGAGAAGCTTCGTCTGGATTTAGCTCCGTGATTTATTTCAATTACTGATGAAAAAAGACTTCTCGTGAGTCAAATACTTTATTCTGTGATTTAGTTCCAAGCTGCTGCTGCCAGAGGCTTGTAACACTGCAGCTTCTTGTCTGTGGAGAGGAAGTTACTTCACTCTGTTAGCATCTGTAGCTGTTAGCATATGTAGCTGTTAGCATCTGTAGCTGTTAGCAGCCATAGATATAATATACATACATATATACATTATATCTATGTTAGCAGCTACGTCTCGTTGTCGCGTGTATTTTTGTATTTTTATGACAAAGAGCATGTTTTCACTCATAATTTCACAAACGACGTTGAACATTCTCACCTTTTGATCGAGGCCGGCCAGCTTTAATAACAACCGTGGAATAAAATACATCTTCCTCCATCTTTACTCCTTTAACAATAAAGGTTTAAACACCGGTGCCACAGCTGGAAGTGAAAAAGGCTTCCAGCTGTTCAGACAGAACTAACAGGTTCCTGTTAGCTCAGATGCAGCTCGGTGGTTTTTTATTACACAAAGTGTTCGTTTTCAGCTCCTGTAACAAAAGATCCCCTCGCTGCTGTTACACAGCCAGTGTCAAAATGGTTTATTTTTAATGGGTTAAACGACATTTGTTTTACTTATTTATTTATTTTACAAGCAAGAGACAGAAAATGTGTAAAGGTTTTGTTTTAAAATACTCAGGTTACTTTACTTCCTGTCTGATTAGAGTCTACTGTACTTTTCGGCGTATAAGTCGCTGTTGTTTTACTAATTTGCATGTCCTGCGACTTATACGGCGAAGCGACATATTTATGGATTTTTTCCCATATTTTTAGACCAATTTTTGGCTCAGATATGACCGTTTTTCATGTTGGCAAAAAAATGGTGCAGTACCACTTTTGTCCGCTAGGGGACACTTCCAGAGAGTCCACCGACCGTTTCCAGCTCATGTGTACGAAAAAAGCCTCCTCTGCTCGGACTGACTCTGTCGCTGCCCGGCCTCCTGCTCTGGAGGTAACTTCTGTTAGCTCAGTGTTTGTTAGCAAGATAAGTCAAGAACCACAGGACAGATTTTTATCAAACTTACAGAATGTAATCACTGTATGGATATTTACAAGTGACTAGCTTTATGAGATGTTTGAGTTAAAAAACATTATCTTTTAGCTTTGTTGTTAGCGGTTAGCTACTGTAAACAGATACCTACTATTTAGATAAATAGATCATAAACCACTCGCCGGATTTTTTTTTTAGCTTACAAAGTGTAATTATATGAGTTTAATTTACAAACTGTTGACCTGTATGAGACATTTGAGATAAAATTCATTTTTAAATTTTTTTTTTGAGACGGAATCGTCTCGTATTAGCTCTCGTTTTATTTCCGTTTATATTGTTATAAATAGCTCATAAACCATTTCCTGAATTTATTAAGGAACAGTAAAGCTCAGGAACCCTTGTGCTATAATGTCAGCTATAATTTTTAGCAAACAAATAATTGTTTTTACCGTGTTAATCTTCTTAAAAGCCTTGCTGTGCACTCCTGTGGCAGACATTTGCAGCAGAGCTACGGTAAACACTCAGTTGGCCCACATTTCCAGGTTGTCAGCGGTGACGCGTAACATTCGCGACGCGTCAGCGGTGACGCATAATAGATGCGACTTATACGGTAAAGCGACGTATTTATGGATTTTTCCAAATTATTGCCAGTAATTGGACAAAACGACTAATACACAGAAGTTACTTATACCCCGAAAAGTATGGTACTTCCTGCTCTACCCCTCCTTGCTTTGCACTGACCCTATGTGGCGCTCACCTGGAGCTGGATGTGACAGCAGCTGACCTGAGGTGAAAATTCAGAAGTAAAAGGTAGAATCTCACTGAGCTGCGACCGCTGGAAGATGAGTTGGTGATGAGAAACTGCAGGAAATCATGATGAATCATGATTTCTCATAACTCTGAGTGTTTGTGACTAATAGACCAGCGGGCCTGAAGTTTCTCAGTTGACTGGTCGTGGGTTCATTCACACTTTGATCACAAGTCTCTAGAAGCTGACACCTGGTCTACCGTATTCGTCGGTGTATAATACACATTTTTTTTGCTAATTTGAATGTCCTGCATATTATACACCGAAGTAGGACTGGGCGATATGGAAAAAATCATATATCACGATATGGACTTTTTTATATCACGATAACGATATATATCACGATATATACAACACGATGCGTGTGTGTGTGCACAGGAAAAATTTGGACCAAAGTTTTTTTATTTTATTATTTTACTACAGATAGTTACAATTATAAGAATGTGAACAAAAAGAACAAGGAAATTTGGACCAAAGTAGAAACTAGATCTACCTAAGATCTACCTTAATTCAAGGAGTACGATTATGGAATGACTTAATGACAAATGACAAATGTTAAGGAAGCCAAATCATTCCTTGTATTTAAGAAACTGGTAAAAAATGAATTGCTAAAAAAATATAAATGAATCTAATTTAATGTGTGATATATGTGAATTGAAAATTGACTGAGTTATTTACTTATTTTGTTATTATAGAAAATATTGTTTGAACTGTTATTAGATGAATAAGGAGCAGATTTAATAAGATTTATTCTTCATCTGCTACCTTTCATTTTATTTTTTATTTTTTTCTATTATGAATACGTTAATTGTTGTATTTCATATTATAAAATGAATAAACAAACAAACAAACAACTCCTTTTCTACTTTGGTCCAAATTTTTCCTGCAGGTGGCGGTAAAACAACAGCTGCTAATGAAACTCACGAAGAAGAAATCCGCTCTGAAGTTTGAGTAAACAAAGCAAGAAACAGAAAAGAGAAAACGTTGCGTTTGATTGCGGTTCTGTTGTGTCTCTGGTCTGTTTTGTATTGGTTAACTGGACCCGAGTTCGGACTCGGTTGGACTCTGGGTTCGTGTCCTCTGGACCCATTTTGTCTCAGAGTTTCAGCGGAGCGAAATAATGGAAGCTAACAAGGTGAGCTTCCCCCTCTTTTTGGTAAAAGTTCTTCTTCGGGCTGCCTGTGCAGCTGTTTTCTCCTTGTTGAGACACCGGCTTCATGCGCCTGCGGCTCTGTTGCTCTCGAGTTTAACAACGTAAAGCATGTGTCGCAAACCCGCGCGTGCGTCAAACATAAAGCAGCGCCGTCATCTCGCAAAACCCCATATGAAGCTTCTTTGCGACAGTTATTTTTTTATTCTTATTTATCACGATAGAGACGATAGAAGGAAAGTAGCACGATAGACACGTTTCTATCGTCCCCACGATATATATCGTCATATCGCACAGCCCTACACCGAAGCGTATTATCTATGGATTTTTCCCATATTTTTAGACCCATTTTTCGCACTGATTCGCCGTTTTTCATTTTGGGCAAAAGTGGTGCAGTACCAGTTTCGGCCTCTATGGGCAGCAGCAGAGTACTCGGAGAGCGAAGAGGAAGAGGAGGGCCACTTCCAGACCGTTTCTAGCTCATGGGTCCGAAAAAAGCCTCCTCTGGTCGGACTGACTCTGTCGCTGCCCGCCCCCTGCTCTGGATGTAGCTGCATTTAGCTGTGAGGTTCGCTGTTTTTGTTAGCAAGATACCGTAACTCATAAACCACACCACAGATTTTTAAATCCAGCTGATTTGAACATTTGGTTAAGCTCAAGAGCCCGTTTTCTATAAAGTCAGCTAAGAAATATATATTTTTAAGCGTTTATTTAGCTAAATTTAAAGAAAGAAAGCGTCCGGTCTGACTCGCCTGCATAAAAATCGGCGAACTACTTTTTAAAATCCAGCTGATTTGAACATTTCGTTAGTTTGGTTAAGCTCAGGAGCCCGTTTGCTATAAAGTCTGCTAAGAAATATATATTTTTAACCCTTTATTTAGCTAAATTTAAAGAAAGAAAGCGTCCGGTCCGACTCGCCTGCATAAAAATCGGCAAACCACTTTTTAAAATCCAGCTAATTTGAACATTTCGTTAGTTTGGTTAAGCTCAGGAGCCCATTTGCTATAAAGTCTGCTAAGAAATATATATTTTTAAGCGTTTATTTAGCTAAATATAAAGAAAGAAAGCATCCGGTCAGACTCGCCTGCATAAAAATCGGCGAACTACTTTTTAAAATCCAGCTGATTTGAACATTTCGTTAGTTTAGTTAAGCTCAGGAGCCCGTTTGCTATAAAGTCTGCTAAGAAATATATATTTTTAAGCGTTTATTTAGCTAAATTTAAAGAAAGCTAAGTCTGGTCCTCTGGACATTCAAAAAAACCAGAGTGTGAATGTCCAGAGGACCAGACTTAGCTTTTTTAGATTTTTCTACCTGGATTATTGAGCATGTATCAGGGTGTTTATTTAGCTAAATTTAAAGAAAGAAAGCGTCTGGTCCAACCCGCCTGCATAAAATTCGGCGAACTACTTTTTAAAGGGGACCACAGATAGGTCTTTAAAATTTTTATGTTATGTGTGTGCGCTATCCTGACAATGTTCATTCACTTTAATACACAAAATAATTCTTAGATAATCAATTATACCCTTTTTAATTCTGCCATTTTTAACTTTCGTTTTGAACGACCGGTTTATGATAATTAGGTCTCATGGCCACGCCCCTCTGTAACACCCAGCATCTCTAATCTGTTGTTGTTTTAAAATTAGCTCTTTTTTTATTACTCATTTGACTTACTGTTAGTGCTAGCTTATATAACTTACCTAAATCCGTCTGCGCGCGCCGCTAATTGCAGCTCCTTTTAGCAATGGGGTGTCTATGAGTGCACACCTATTTCTCCAGCTCCCCGGGCGCTTTCGGGCTGCTCACTGCACCACCTGGTAGGTGGTTGGGTTAAATGCAGAGACAAATTTCGTCTGTGTATGGGAAACATACGCAGATGACAGGAAAAGACATTATTATTATTATTATTATTATTATTAGACCACCCGAATCCGATGCTAATGTTAGCTTGTTCCTCCTCTGGCACAACGCCAGCTCCGCTCGTTGCATGTAGCGCTTTTGGGAGCGATCGCTGCTCCAGTCTAAACACACACAAAGTTCACCAAGTGTCTCCAGTTAATTAATCCGTATGAAGAATGTCCTCGCTGCAGGCTGCAGCGAGGTGTACAGTTGAAGCTCCGAGCTGCATCTGCTCGCAGAGGGTCCCTTCGCCGCCGGTCCCTTCGCCGCCGGTCTACTCGTTTTCCGTCTGCCGGCTACTCGTTGGGAGCGATCACTAATACGCTAAAAATTGAACTAAAACGTAAAAATAACAATTATACTTTATTTATAAAGCCATTTAAAACAACCAAAGCTGCAACAAAGTGCTGTACACATGAAATTAAGAACATTTAAACAAAAGCTGAGATGAACTCAGGAACCGCGTGGGTGGAGCATCACCAGGGGTTGCTAGGTGACGGGGCGGGACAAAGGTTGGGATGAGTTGTGGCTGTGGGTTGAGGCTGCGGTTTGTGACTGGCAAACCGCAGGAAGTGTATCTATCAAAGATAAATAAATCTGCTTAGAGTAAATAAACCACTGGGTGCATTTTTTTGGTCTTAGGACTGTTTTTTTATGAAGTAAATACCCAAAGTTGAGTAAAAAAAACAAAAAGTGAATTTTGAATATGTGGTCCCCTTTAAAATCCAGCTGATTTGAACATTTCGTTAGTTTTGTTAAGCTCAGGAGCCCGTGTGCTATAAAGTCAGCTAAGAAATATTTTTTTTTCTCGCAAAGAAATAATAGTTTTTACCGTGTTTTGTTGTAAATTCCTTCTGTGCTCGCCCGCTTCTGTGGCCGCCATTTTAAGCAGGGCAAATGAGGCACTGACGCGTTGCGTAGCGGTGACGCGTATTAAACACTGAAGCGTATTATGTACGTTTTTTGTGGTTTATTGACAATAATTGGACAAAGCGTATTATACACAGGAGCGTATTATACACCGACAAATACGGTACTTTAAAGACCAGGATTAAGGCTTTCCTTTTTGATAAATCCTACAGTTAGGATTGGCTTGGGCTTCCTCAGTGATCCCTTAGTTCAGCTGCATTAGACTCAGACTGCTGGAGGATAAACTGAGCACATCTCACTCTGTTGCTGCCTTTACTCGCTCTACGTGCTTGGATAATCTAGTCTCGTGACTGTGTGTGTGTTTTTCTGTGTAGGAGCAGGAGCTTCACGTCAGACCTCCACCAACCACACGTTTGTTCTCTAACAGGTATGGTTGTAATTTCTAGTAAAATTGTTCAATATTATACTTCGGTCCAGCAGCCTCCACTTCAAAAAATTCAATTTTTTAAATAAATAATACAATAGTTCTTGTTCATGGGAACTGTCATACATAAAATCAGGTTTAATTAAGAAAATGTGTTTTAATGTCTGCATAACTTTTTATTCATATTCTAACACAGCTCTTTAGATTTCAACATCTGGAAACGTTTGGAAGAATCAAAAAAACTTTTTATTAACGACATATAAACACAGAACACCGCTGCGGCTAGAGCTGCCAGCTCTCGCCTTTTATTTCTCCCGACCTGTCAATCATTCAGTAGGCGTGTCAGCAAATGACCAATCAGCGACCTCAATTTGTCCTGTAGGTAAATGCTCCTTGTCTGTGGAGCTGCGCTGCAGCTGCTGGGTGGATACTCGAGTATTATGTGCCACCTTCCTTTCTTTCGGTGTTTTAAAGCTAATAAGAGGCAAACGATCTCTTCTTCCTCATCATCTGTTGATGACATAGCTGAAAGAATAGCAGGAATGACGAAATTAGGGAAATGACGTCAAGAATTTGGTGCGAAAATGCGAGAATGTATGCGAGGACATATGCTGGGGTATAGCGCTGAACTCTGCGTACAGTACGCGCGTACTGACACGCGTACGGACATACGCAGAGCTATACTGGGGGCTCTAGTATACGAAGCTGCAGCTGATTATCAGCGCGGCCATCTTATTCCTTATCAGAATGATAATCTTAGATTAAAAAGTAGAAGAACCATGACGGTAGATAGTGTTATTACAAAAAAGATCTTTCACATCTTGTCTATCAGGACACGATTTGAGACATCAAAAAACTCTACCAGCAACACAGTTAAAACAGATTACATATGCATTTGAGGTCGAGGTGGTGAGATTTGTCCATGAGCTTTTTTCAGATCAGCCACAGTTCTGGTGATGTTGTTCAGCCAGCAGTTCTGATAAGCTTTCACAGAACCCTTCCTTTTTTTCCATATCTGATTGTTGTGGCGCAGTTTAATTACTGCTGCGGCTGTTGTGCACATGTCCCCTCTCAAGGACGGTGTGTGCGTCAATTGCAATGTTTTGTGCTCCGGTGCAATGACGATGCCAATAAAGATATATTCTATTCTATTAAATGCCAGTGGTTCCCAACCTGGGAGGGGGGCCCGACCCCCTCGGGTGGGCGCCAGAGAGCACAAGGGGGTCGCATAATGGACGCTGCTCCCTCTGACTTCTCTGTCGTCTTTTCATCATCAAACTGACCCGTTTTTTGAACAGGACTAAAGTTGGTCAACCTTCCAACCAAATTCGGTGTTCAGTGACTCAGAGAGCCGGACGAGACCGTCCAAAAAATTATTTCGGCCCAGGATCGGCCGCTTCCACCTCACCGGTCATTCTGAGAGCATCCTGCCGGCCAGGTGAGCCCTCGAGCTGGGGAATCGTCCCACGAAGCCTCGGTGGGTTTTGCTTTCCCTCTCTTTCTGGACCCCAACTGAATTTCTCATCTGGACTTGTGGTTCTACCTGATTCCAACAAGAATCGCAGGGAGGTATTTTGCTGACCTTCCGATGCCTTTTGTTGAATTGGCTTTGTGGTGTGGGGGAAGTGTACCTGGCCTGAACCTGTCTCAGGACCAGAACCGAACAGAGTTGGCTGTGGGGGACTTCGTCTACATTAAAGCCGGTCTCAGCCTCTGAGCGGCCCGTTACCTTAAAACGAAGGAGTGACCACCTCCGTGGGAACCGCTGGCTCACATAGAGGTGACGCCAGCTGCTTTGAAGTGCCGTTGAAATAGGACCAGAGCAGAACCGGGTCAGTGACGTCTCCATCCTCCCTTGTCAGTCTCATCGTTTTTCGTCAGGGTTGGCCTCGCTTGCTGTGGGCTTTGGAGGAGCAGACGAGTGGAGGAGCAGACGAGCAGCGTGACGTGAGGAGCGGAGTGAAGCGCGGAGCAGCAACGCTGTTTGGTGCTCGTGGAAGAGTCCGGACGGAGTTTTCATCGGATTTCATCGGCCCTGGATAATAATAATTTTATTCCGGATCATGCTGTTTGTTCCCTGTTGACCTGAAACAGGCTAGGATCATGCCTTTAGTTTCAGAAGGATTTTCTGGCAGCTCACTCTATTTCCTGCAAAGTATCAGTTTCTACCTGTTTATTCTGGACCCAGCTTCTGTTTCCCATGGCCGCATTCATTCATCTTCATAGGGGGACTGAAGCCCCCCTCAGCCTAACTCAATCTGCAGTTGGGCCACCTCGTCAGATTTTTTTGCCCATCTAATTTGTGACATTTAATGGTCTGAGTCTTTTCATGCACCATTCAAAACATCCATCAACATCAACGAGGACCCTCATCAGTACGCATACCGCGAGAACCGATTAACAGAGGACGCCATCTCCTCTGTGGTCCACATTGCTCTCACCCTCCTGGATCAGAAGGACTCATACGTCCTTATGCTCTTTGTGGACTTCACATCTGCCTTCAACACCATGATCCCCCAAACTCTGATGGACAAACTTGGACTAAGCCCTTCCATTTGTAACTGGGTACTAGGGGTGGGCGATATGGCTCAAAAATGATATTGTGATATTTCAAAGCATTATCACGATAACGATAAATTTCGTGATATACAGGTAGTCCCCGACTTACGAGCGCTCTGATCTGCGAGCGCCCGACTTTACGAGAGCCTCCAGGAACCAAACTACCGACTTGCGAGCTGCCGTTCCGATTTTACGAGAGAACATCATTAGAAAGCGTCGTTCCAATATACGAGCGAAAATTCCAGAGTTACGAGAATTTACCGTTAGAAACCATTGCTCCGAATAACGAGATGAAAATTCCGTGTTTACGAGAAAACTCCGTTAGAAACCATTGCGCCGAATAACGAGATGAAAATTCCGTGTTTACGAGAAAACTCCGTTAGAAACCATTGCTCCGAATAACGAGATGAAAATTCCGTGTTTACGAGAAAACTCCGTTAGAAACCATTGTTCTGTTTTACGAGAACCGAGTGTTCGTGCCGACGGCTGAATGTCATGTTTCGAAGGAGAGTTTGGGGCAGGAGGTGGAATGTGGGGGGGCGGGGGAGGTGGAGTGGAGGGGGTTGGTTTCGGGGGGGATGGGCGATGGTTGGTTTCGGGTTGGGGGATGGCATGGTTGGTTTCGGGTTGGGGGATGGGCGATTTAACCATGCACCTGCACTGGACTTGGACTGGACATGCACACTGCACATGGCGGGCACGCTGTGGTGGGTGGGGTTGGGGGGGGGTGGGTATGTTTCGCGTGACAAATGGAAAAGTACAGCAGCGGAAGGTTACATAGGCACTACTTTACTGTACCCCCACCCCTAAAAATCAAAGGCGGATTGATTTCATCAGGTACTACATAAGCGAACAGCGCGAAAGCAGCCGCGTGGGTCTACAGTTTGGCGATTAGAGAGACATTGAGTACAGTTCGTTAGCATTTCTTAGCGTTTGTTAGCATTCATTAGCATCCCTTAGCGTCTTCGAAGCATGTCTTCTAAACGCGGAGCTTCTTCTGCTGGTGCTAGCGCACCGAAAAAGCGTAAGGCCATCACGCTGGAGCAGAAGCTGGACATCATCCAACGAGCGGACAGGGGAGAGTCGACGTCCTCCATCTGCAAAGCTCTGAACCTGGTGAGTACTGTACCACCGTTAGCACGACTCGTAATGGCGGAACGTGAGCGCTTGTTAGCGAGTGTTTTAGTGGCTGCGCAGATGAAGACTCGTAATGGCGGAACGTGAGCGCTTGTTAGCGAGTGTTTTAGTGGCTGCGCAGATGAAGACTCGTAATGGCGGAACGTGAGCGCTTGTTAGCGAGTGTTTTAGTCGCTGCGCAGATGAAGACTCGTAATGGCGGAACGTGAGCGCTTGTTAGCGAGTGTTTTACTGTACACGTGGCTGCGCAGATGAAGACTCGTAATGGCGGAACGTGAGCGCTTTTTACAGCGAGACTCGTAATGGCGGAACGTGAGCGCTTCTAGTCGTTGCGCAGATGAACACCGTAATAAGCACCGTAATAAGCATGCAGCGCACGGCAAGCGTCTGTTAGTTAATGACATTTTATTTTTTATTTTAGGTCAGTTCAACAGTCAGCACCATAAAGGCTGACCGCGAGCGCATTTTAGCTAGCGTGAGAGGAGCAGCCCCATTGAAGTCCACGGTGATAACGAAGCAACGCACGGGTGTTATCACAGAGATTGAGCGTCTGATGGGTAAGAAAATTTATTTTTTTATTAACAGTACGTATTGCGTCTTTTAGATAGGAAATTATTTAAGAAATACCTGGACAGTATTTTTAATACTGTACTGTATGCACTGTACAGTTTCATTAATTTTTTTATTTACCTGAGATGTTTGTTTACAGGTGTGCTTTGTTTACCTGAGATGTTTGTTTACAGGTGTGCTTTGTTTACCTGAGATGTTTGTTTACAGGTGTGCTTTGTTTACCTGAGATGTTTGTTTACAGGTGTGCTTTGTTTACCTGAGATGTTTGTTTACAGGTGTGCTTTGTTTACCTGAGATGTTTGTTTACAGGTGTGCTTTGTTTACCTGAGACGTTTAACACACGGTCACAAGACTTTTATTAAAAATAATTTTTATGTTTCTGTAATGTTCAGTACAGTTCATGTTTTAACACACCTGTCTTTTCATGAACAACTTCTAGTCCTTTGGATAGAGGACTGCAACCAGAGGCATATCCCGTTAAATTTGATGATGATGCAGGAGAAAGCCCTCAAAATTTACGAGGATATCAAAGCAGAGATGGGGGAGGGCGTGGAGGTGCCCGACTTCCATGCGTCACGGGGGTGGTTTAATCGGTTCCGACAAAGGGCTAATTTGCACAGCATAAAAATCCAAGGTAAGTGAAACATTTCATCTGTGCTTTAATTTTTAACACAGTGTACAGTAACATGTGGTTAATCTTGTCCTGTGTGTGTTTTTTTTCACCAGGAGAGGCAGCAGGTGGTGATGCGGCGGCAGCAGCCGCATTCCCAGAAAAACTGGCAGCCATTATAAGGGAGGGGGGATACACACCGCAGCAGGTGTTCAATGTTGATGAGACTGGTCTATTTTGGAAGAGGTTGCCCGACCGCACCTACATCAGCAGGGAGGAAAGAACAGCAGCGGGCCACAAAGTGGGGAAAGACAGGATCACGTTGCTGTTCGGAGCGAATGCTGCTGGTGACTGCAAGTTAAAGCCGCTGTTGGTAAACCATTATGAGAACCCCAGGGCCTTACACCGTATGAATAAGAACGAACTGCCGGTGTATTGGGCATCCAACCGTAAGGCCTGGGTTACCCAAGAGGTGTTCTCAAAATGGTTTACCCAACATTTCATCAAGGATGTACAGCGCTACTGCAAACGACTGCGCATTCGCTTTAACATCCTGTTGTTGTTGGACAATGCACCGGGTCACCCCGCAAATCTGACTGACCTCAACCAAAATGTGAGGGTGGTGTACCTGCCACCCAATACCACCAGTCTCATCCAGCCAATGGACCAGGGGGTGATATCGACCTTCAAGGCCTACTACCTTCAGAGGGTCATCCGCAGTGCTTTGTTGGAAACAGACGACTCTCCAGAGTTCACGTTAAAGGACTTCTGGAAGAAGTACAACCTGCGCCATGCTCTCCGTCACATTGATGAGTCCTGGCTTCAGGTGAGGGAGAGCACACTTAACGGTGTGTGGAAAAAGCTCTGTCCACAGTTTTTTGATCCCTCACTTGAGCCCGTGGACTCAATCAGCAGTGTGATTGAGAGTGTGGTGGAGATGAGTAGGAGGATGCAATTGGAGATTGAGGCTGAAGATGTTCGGGAGTTGCTGGCTGAAGAAGGCGAGGAGCTTACGACTGCGGACCTGCAGCAGCTGGATAGGCAGCCGGTAGAGGAGGAGGAGCAGCAAGAAGAAAGGCCAACCGCTCCGGCCAAGGTCTTCACGAGGCAGGTCTTGGCCAAGATCTTTAAGGAGCAGCAGCACGTCTTGGACCAGTTGGAGGCACTGGACGAGGATGGGGAGAGGTTCGCCAGGGCCTCCCGAGCTGTCCGTGACGGTCTGGCTTGTTACCGGCAGATCCTAGAGGAAAAAAAACAGGAGGCCGCGCAGAGCAGCATGCTGCAGTTTGTAACGAGGGGCACTGCAGCCACGGCCACTGCAGCCACGGCCACTGCAGCCACGGCCACTGCAGCCACGGCCACTGCAGCGACTCTAGGATCTGCTGGAGCAGCAGAAGCAGCAGAGGAAATGCCATCCACCTCTGCTGCTGCACAGCCATCCACCTCTGCTGCTGCAAGCCAGCCGTCAATGGACATCTCCATCTCCAGCTCCAGCTCCAGCTCCACTCCAGATCCAGCTCCAGATCCAGCTCACCCTCTCCCCAGTAAACATCCCTCCGTCCTTCCCCTGCACCTGTCCCCAAAGGTAAAGAAATGTTGCATTTATATTTTGATTTTCTGTTTTATTTTATGTTACTTCATCTGTTAACCCACCTGTCTCTGTTCATGTCCACAGACGTCTGCTGCTCCTGCTCCTCCTCCTCCTCTCCACTCCAGTCATTCAGCCAGCCAGCCTCTGCACCCCTCCACAAAGGTAATGAAAACTTGCTTTTACTTTTTGATTTTGTGTTTTGTTTTTATGTTACTTCATCTGTTAACCCACCTGTCTGTGTTCATGTCCACAGACGTCTCCTCCTCTCCAGCCAGCCTCTGCAACACCTACCTTCACTGACCTCCTGCTCATCTCCCACTAACCTGCACAGCTTCATCATCCAGGTACCGTACAGTACATAATGAAATGTGAATTTAATTTTGCTTTTCTGTTTAGTTTCATGCTACATTTCATCATCCACCTGTGTCTTGTCATGTCCACAGCATCCCTCCAAAGCATTGTGGAAAGGCCGCCCCCTGGTCCAAACATCAGCACACAAACATCACAGTAAGGACAAGTTGTTTTTGGATGTGTTTAATTTATCTGTAAGCACAACACCTTGCTGTCTGTGTGGTTTCATATGTTTCATTACAGTACAGTACATAATGTTAACTTACAAATTTCTGTTTTCTAACAGTGACACCTGCTGCGTTCCCTCCTCTCCTGGGTGTACTGGCATCACACTGACTGAGGGATTAACCCTCCTGGGTGTACTGGCATCACACTGACTGAGGGATTAACCCTCCTGGGTGTACTGGCATCACACTGACTGAGGGGATTAACCCTCCTGGGTGTACTGGCATCACACTGACTGAGGGGATTAACCCTCGTGGGTGCAATGAAATCACACTGACTGAGGGGATGCTCCATGCCTCCTCCATGCCTCCTCCATGCCTCCTCCATGCCTCCTCATGCCTCCTCCCATGTCAGACACCTGGACGCCTGTCTGACCACAGTCTGAACACCCGTGCGCTGCCTCCTCTCCTCCACATGAACGTGAGGCCTTTTCACAACTTGTGCATGTGTGTGTGTGGGGGGGTGTCATCTCTCTGTGTGTAATGTTCACTTCAACATGTGTGTTGTTTGTGTTCACAGACAGACCAGCTCTCCTGCCTCCAGTGGCATCACTGACCCATGTCAGACACCTGGACGCCTGTCTGACCATGCATACCTTCTGCATCCTCGCATCAGGACCAAACACTTGAACTGAACTCACATCCCTCTGAATGATGCTGCTTGTTCCTGCATCATCCTGCATCCTCCATCACATCAGGACCAAACACTTGAACTGAACTCACATCTTACCTCTGAATGATGCTGCTTGTTCCTGCATCATCCTGCATCCTCCAGCATCCTCCATCACATCAGGACCAAACACTTGAACTGAACTCACATCTTACCTCTGAATGATGCTGCTTGTTCCTGCATCATCCTGCATCCTCCAGCATCCTCCATCACATCAGGACCAAACACTTGAACTGAACTCACATCTTACCTCTGAATGATGCTGCTTGTTCCTGCATCATCCTGCATCCTCCAGCATCCTCCATCACATCAGGACCTCACACCTGCCCTGAACTCATATCTTACGTCGGCTTCTCTGAACTCACATGTTCACATTGATGGTTGCACTGCTGCATAAGCAGTCCCATCTGATCCAGGTTTGAACAGCAACTTTTGACAACCAAAGAGACTACCTTCACTTCAATCAAAGTAAGGGAACTTTCTTTTTTATGCTGTTTCTGTGCTGGCTGGTTCTACCTTTCTAAAGTTCATGGAGTGGACACTACAGTATGGCACTGTTGTTTTTTTAAACATGATGCTTGCTACATCTTTCTGGAGGATGTCACTTGTTTCTGATGTTTGTTTGCAACATGATGCTGATGGATGTCATGTGTTCATGATGGGTGTGACTTGATTCTGATGGATTTGGCTTGTTCATGGTGGGTGTGAGTTGTTCCAGATGCATTTGACCGGTTTCTGATGGATGTGACACATGGTGTCACATGATGTCATATGGGTGTGACTTGGTTACAGTATTCAATGAAAGTACTGTACAGTACTGTACTGTACAGTACAGTAGTGCTGGGCAGAAAAGCACTTTTGTACAGTAAAAACTGTACAGGTATGTGTTTATAGATGAATGTGTGGTGTAATGTGCTAGCTAACTGGTTGTAAATAAAGTGTTGTGCATGTTTAAGGATCAGTATGTACGCTTCTTCAGTGTCATGTTGATAAACGGGTGCTTGGCGTCTCGTTAGCGCCCTTTTTCCGATTTGCGAGCGATGTTCCGGTTTAACGAGAGCCACGTGGGTTTGTTCTAATTTTGCGAGCGATGTTCCGGTTTTACGAGAGCCGCGTGGTTTGTTCCAATTTGCGAGCGATGTTCCGGTTTTACGAGAGCCACGTGGTTTGTTCCAATTTGCGAGCGATGTTCCGGTTTTACGAGAGCCACGTGGAGTTTTCCGATTTGCGAGCGATGTTCCGGTTTAACGAGAGCCGCGTGCGGCCGTTCCAAGTTACGAATTTTCGCTTTACGAGCACCTCGTTGTAACGGAACTCGCTCGTAAGTCGGGGACTACCTGTAACCAAAAAAAAAAGTATTTATTTGACAAATTTAACTTAACATATTGCTTTGCAGTATTATATAAATTTTTTAAAAACAACAAGGGGTAATTTTACTGAAATTACTTTTTTTAGTAAAGTATTAAAGCTCCACTGACATCATCTTTTAACTTTCCATAAAATGGCACAACATATATATATATTAAGATTGACCTCTGATCGTTTTTGCTAAAACAATGTGAAATGAATGAAAATTCCTCTCAAAAACAGTTTAAAATTAGCGCCATTTTTTTAACACGATAAATAGGGATTTCGCCGTCGCAGGATGATGACGTCATAACAAGAGACGTCTCTGCTGCGCACCTTGAAAACAATGGAGGAGCTACAAACTCGATCCGTCCAATTTAGCCATTTAAAAGTTAATATTTTAGCGGATTGTCTGCAGAGAAGCCAAAGTTATTTCCAGTAAACAGCAGGTTATAATTTTTTTTCAGCTCCTGCTGGTTTTTGGAGACTTTTCACTTCAGGACGTGAGCAGCTCTGTGAGGACTTACAGCATAGTTTCCACAGCACTGAAATGGTAATCCATCCATCTTCTTCCGCTTATCCGGGGTCGGGTCGCGGGGGTAGCAGCCTAAGTAGGGAGGCCCAGACTTCCCTCTCCCCAGCCACTTGGAGCAGCTCCTCCGGGGGAATCCCAAGGCGTTCCCAGGCCAGCCGAGAAACATAGTCCCTCCAGCGCGTCCTGGGTCTTCCTCTGGGTCTCCTCCCGGTGGGACGTGCCCGGAACACCTCACCAGGGAGGCGTCCAGGAGGCATCCTAACCAGATGCCCGAGCCACCTCAACTGGCTCCTCTCGATGTGGAGAAGCAGCGGCTCTACTCCGAGTCCCTCCCGGATGACTGAGCTTCTCACCCTATCTCTAAGGGAGAGTCCAGCCACCCTGCGGAGAAAACTCATTTCAGCCGCTTGTATCCGAGATCTTGTTCTTTCGGTCATAACCCAAAGCTCATGACCATAGATGAGGGTGGGAACGTAGATCGATCGGTAAATTGAGAGCTTTGCCTTTTGACTCAGCTCTCTCTTCACCACGACAGACCGGTACAGCGCCCGCTTCACTGCGGACGCTGCACCTATCCGCCTATCGATCTCACGCCCCAGTTTTCCCTCATTCGTGAACAAGATCCCGAGATACTTAAACTCCTCCACTTGGGGCAGGACCTCCTCCCCGACCCGGAGAGGGCATGCTACCCTTTTCCGGCTCAAGACCATGGCCTCGGATTTGGAGGAACTGATCCTCATCCCGGCCGCATCGCATTCAGCTGCAAACCGCTCCAGCGAAAGCTGTAGATCACGAGCTGATGAAGCCAATAGGACCACATCATCTGCAAAAAACAGAGAAGCGATTCTAAGGTCACCAAAACGGATCCTCTCAACACCTTGGCTGCGCCTAGAAATTCTGTCCATAAAAGTTATGAACAGAATCGGTGACAAAGGGCAACCTTGGCGGAGTCCAACTCTCACCGGAAACGAGCCTGACTTACTGCCGGCAATGCGGACCAAGCTCTGACACCGGTCGTACAGGGACCTAACAGCCCTTATCAAAGGGCCTGGTACCCCATACTCCCGGAGTACCCCCCACAGAACCCCCCGAGGGACGCGGTCGAATGCCTTCTCCAAGTCCACAAAACACATGTAAACTGGTTGGGCAAACTCCCACGCACCCTCCAGGACCCTGCTGAGGGTGTAGAGCTGGTCCAGTGTTCCACGACCAGGACGAAAACCACACTGCTCCTCCTGAATCCGAGGTTCGACTATCCGACGGACCCTCCTCTCCAGAACCCCTGAATAGACCTTACCAGGGAGGCTTAAGAGTGTGATCCCCCTATAGTTGGAACACACCCTACGGTCCCCCTTTTTAAATAGGGGAACCACCACCCCAGTCTGCCAATCCAAGGGAACTGCCCCAGATGTCCACGCGATATTGCAGAGTCGCGTAAGCCAACACAACCCTACAACATCCAGAGCCCTAAGGAACTCCGGGCGAATCTCATCCACCCCCGGAGCCTTGCCACCGCGGAGCTTTTTAACCACCTCGGCGACCTCAGCACCAGAGATCAGAGAACCCGACCCAAAGTCCCCAGGCTCTGCTTCCTCAGTGGAAGACGTGCCAGTAGGATTGAGGAGGTCTTCGAAGTATTCCGCCCACCGACTCACAACATCCCGAGTTGAGGTCAGCAGCACGCCACCTCCACCATAAATGGTGTTGGTCTCGTACCTCTTTCCCCCCCTGAGACGCCGGATGGTGGACCAGAATCGCCTCGAAGCCGTACGGAAGTCATTCTCCATGGCCTCTCCGAACTCCTCCCACGCCCGAGTTTTTGCCTCAGCAACCACCCGAGCCGCATGCCGCTTGGACTGCCGGTACCTATCAGCTGCTTCCGGGGTCCCACAAGCCAAAAAGGCCCAATAGGACTCCTTCTTCAGCCTGACAGCATCCCTCACTGCCGGTGTCCACCACCGGGTTCGAGGGTTGCCACCTCGACAGGCACCAACAACCTTGCGGCCACAGCTCCGATAAGCTGCCTCGACAATAGAGGCGCGGAACACGGCCCACTCGGACTCCATGTCCCCCGCCTCCCTCGGAACGTGTTCAAAGCTCTCCCGGAGGTGGGAGTTAAAGCTCCGTCTTACGGGAGACTCTGCCAGACGTTCCCAGCAGACCCTCACGATACGTTTGGGTCTGCCAGGTCTGACCGGCATCCTCCCCCACCATCGGAGCCAACTCACCACCAGGTAGTGGTCAGTAGACAGCTCCGCCCCTCTCCTCACCCGAGTGTCCAAGACATGCGGCCGCAGATCAGATGAGACGACAACAAAGTCGATCATCGAACTGCGACCTAGGGTGTCCTGGTGCCAAGAGCACATATGGACACCCTTATGCTTAAACATGGTGTTCGTTA
>JBBPBX010054500.1:0-23445 GCA_038048925.1 Garcialebias charrua | reverse complement strand
TTAGTTTGTGTGAAATATTTACAGTCTCCTTGTGCTGCAGCAAAGAAGAAACAAAGGGAAAGGGACAATATGCCACATTTTTGCCTTTTCCCAAAAGAGAGCAGGCATGTCTTGATAAAAAATGGATTGTTTGTTCCAGTGATGTCTGTCAGACATTGTTGCATCTAATATTGTCCAAAACATGTGTTAAATTGTAAATCCAATGTTTGCTGTTTTACATTCAGAAAACCAAGACATAACAAACAGGACTGAAACTATTATTACCACACTGAAACAATTAGATGTGCATGCCGTTTTAACGAGTGTATCTGTTTTATTTAAAACTGTAAGTGAGCAATCATTTATTTTTTTCACTTTGTCACTTTTTCTGGGGAGGCTTTGGATGATTAGAGCAGTCGTCCTCCAATGCAAGAGTTTGGGGTTCGATTCCACCAGCAGTCACATGCTGAAGTGTCCATGGGCAAGACACTGAACCCCTCATTGCCTCCGATGTGTGTCCCATCAGTGTATGAATGTGATCAAGCACTGATTAGTCTTTGCACATATATAGTAGAGTGCTGTATGAATGGGTAAATGAGGACACAGATGGTAGTGTAAAGCATTTTGAGTTTCTGGATAAGATAGAAAAGTGCTATACTGACAATTGACCATTTTGCATATGCTGTGATTGTAGTGAATGATGATGTTTAGAATGTACATGGAGGACAATTGTCTTCTGCTTCTGATGCAAAAAAGAGTGAACATTGTTCACACCTGCTGAACTGCATGGGTTTTCATGTGCCATCGTGAAATTAGAGCTATTTGTTTTGTGAATTCATTACGTCAGTGCAGATAAGGGGAGCAAATGTTGGAGCTGAAATTGAGCTAATAAGACGTGTTGCCTGATCACGATGAATCAGCCTGACAGTCTTGGTTAAACTGTTTGTAATACGCTTCATTTTACTTTCCTCTTTCATTTATTTCATCTTTACAGTATATTGTTTTGCTTTTTGACTGTTTGTAATATGTCCTCATTAAAAAAACATTGGCCTAAATTTTGTTTTGAAATTAAAGTGCTTTTGCTCTTTGTGTTTTGATCTTTATAGTTTTAGTTTGCACTTATTTATTAGGTAAAGTTTGGTTTTCCAAGGTTTCTTTAACACTTTCAAGCAATAAGCTAGTTATGTAATGAAGGATAAAGGTGCAGTATATTATACAAAATGACCCATCCATTCATTATCTTTACCCGCTTCTTCCTTTTTGGGTCGTGGGGGTCACTGGTACCCATATCCAGCAGTCACTGTGCGAGAGGCGGGCCTTGGGCAGGTTTCCAGTCCATCAGACACAAAGAGACAAACAAGACAAACAGCCATTCACTTTCTCACTCACACCTAGAGACAATTTAGCTACTAATCAGTCTAACATGCATGTTTTTGGTCTGAGGAAACCAGAGTACCAAGAGAAAACCCACACGTGCAAAGAGAGAACATGCAAACTCCACCCAGAAAGCTCCCCGGCCTGGATTTGATCCTGTGACCTTCTTGCTGAGCGGCAACAGCTCTACCAGCCTATATTATATAATATAAAGCCCAGGTAGTCCCCGACTTACGAGCGCTCTTACATACGAGGTCCCGGACTTACGAGCTGGCGAAAGAGAAGTAAATTTGTAAAAAATACAGCACTTTTTTGAGTTTTTAGATGAAAGTGTGTTAGCTAACCGTTTGGAAACACGTTTCCGACCATGTTTATGAACTAATATGAACATTTTTGATGAAAAACGAGTGTTCGTAGTAGCGCTAGCATAAATGTTCCAACTTACGAGCGAAAATCCGGACTTACGAGAACACGTGCTTCATGTTCCAACTTACAAATTTTCGTGTTACGAGCAACTTGCAGGAACGGAACTCGCTCGTAAGTCGGGGACTACCTGTACTTTATAATCTTGCAGTAAGCATTTTATTTATTTATATGAGTTAAATTCCTGTTAGGTGTTGAATACATTAATTGTTTTACCTGAATTTATTTAATTCTGGTCATCCAAATAGTTTTTGTAATCCTACATGTACCGGTACCTTTTCTCAGATAAACGACTGAAACATTCTGTACTGTCACCCAGTTATGGCAAGTATACTTCTTAAAACAAGTGCAGAAAAGGTAATATTGTCCTTTTTCCAATTTTAGTGCTTTGGTAAATGCATTAGGAGCTGGTAAATTGTATTCTATTGGTAGTATTGTACCTCAGCTGTCTGGCAGAGTGACTTTATTTCTGTGTTTGAGCTTCATGGCAGCTAACTGGCAAGAAGATAAACTCCATGTAACCCAAGGGAGTGCAGTGATGATGAGCTAAACAAACAGGCTAACAGCGCTGCAGCATAACGGAGTCTGCTGAACACAGCAGGTTCTTCACACATGGAGCGGTGGAACAAGAGAAGGAGAAACGTGAGGAAAGGAAAGGAGACAAAATGAAAAAGGAGAAGGAAGGTGTTCAGGGAGCTCTGATGGGCTGCCTCAGCTGTGTTTAAGCTAATGGGTGAGTTGGCTAGTAATCTGACTCTCCTTTGTGAATTCAGTGTTTCACTATAGGAGGCAGATGACTGGCTCTGAAACAATTCTCTCTGGTCCTGACAGATTTAAGACCAGTTTTCATTTAAACTACAGAGAAATGAATGATTATCATTATTACCTGAGTAAAAAGTTGATCAAATTAACCAAGCTTGGCAATGATTCAGCGAGAACAAGCAGACTAACACAAGTAAAACAACATCAACTGCATGCAAAGATTCATTATACCGGTACACCCAAAGCTTTCTGAGAATGTGTTTACAATATGGCCAGAAAGACAAGTCCCTTTAAGATGCTTCTAACTACTCACAAATGCACAACATGATCTAATGTAGCCTACATCATGGAACCAAAGACAAGGAAAGCCAGTATCTCACTATGTTGTGGCAAAATGCAAACAGCATTTATGAAGAAGTTTCCAAAATACTGTATATAGAATATTTCCAGGTTCTCATTCTCCTCATGCAAGTTGCAAGAACAATGATACAGTACTAGCAATAACAGCATTGAAAGAGGGGGACAGTTGAACACGGAGGCCTCCCCCTCTGTTTAATGATGGACAGTTTATTTTCACAAAGATGGCCTCCTTTACTCCTCTCTCAAACCATCGTTCCTCTATCAAGGATGTGAACATCTTCATCCCTGAAAGAGTGACCGCTGGCCTGGAGATGAGTGTAGACCACAGAGTCCTGACCTGATGATGTTGATCTTCTGTGCTGGGCCATCCTTTTGGCCAGTGGCTGTTTAGTTTAAATAGGGGCGGAGGCTTCCATGTTCAACTGTCCACCTCTTACAATGCTGTTATTGCTAGTATCACTCAGCCCCTTGTGAAAAGCAAGCAACCATCAGGGTGCTAATGATCCATCGTTAGGCTGATGGTCCTCCTTGATCATAACAGCATCTCAGACTGAAGATGTCTTTCAGATGAATGACGAAACGTTTCTACTTTTTTTGTCTGTTTGTTTTTTGAATGTCCAGGGGACCAGACAACTTTTTTAGATCGTTCTACCTGGATTATTGAGCATGCATCAGGATACATAGACTTCTTAATTTAGTTTCTATAACTCTAGAGCACTAACCCCCTGATGCATGCTCAATAATCCAGGTAGAAAAATCCAAAAAAGCTAAGTCTGGTCCTCTGGACATTCAAAAAACAAAACAAAACAAAGCAAAAAAAAAACTGTAGAAACGTTTCGTCTTTCGTCCGAAAGACTTCCTCAGTCTGAGAAGCTGTGTTCAGCTCAGTCTTATAAATAGCACCCTCCCACAGTGGATCAACCAGTTGGCTGATGACAGCCGAAACCAGCTGCTCACATGATCAAGGAGGACCATCAGCCTGACGATGGATCGTTAACACCCTGATGGTTGTTTGCTATTCACAGAGGGCTGAGTGATACTAGCAATAACAGCATTGTAAGTGGGGGACAGTTGAACCCGGAGGCCTCCACCTCTGTTTAATGATGGACGGTTTCTTTTCACAAAGATGGCCTCCTTTACTCCTCTCTCAAACCATTGTTCCTCTCTATCAAGGATGTGAACATCTTCATCCCTGAAAGAGTGACCGCTGGCCTGGAGATGAGTGTAGACCGCAGAGTCCTGACCTGATGATGTTGATCTTCTGTGCTGGGCCATCCTTTTGGCCAGTGGCTGTTTAGTTTCCCCGATGTAAGACTGATCACAGCCCTCCTGACACTGAACAGCATACACAATATTACTCTGTTTGTGCCGGGGGACTGGTAGAGCACTAAAGCTACATTTTTTTCCTCCCATTTATTTGCAATTCTTCTTTGATACTGTATGAAAATGTATGTGTGTGTTACTTGGAGCAGCTGTGGCACAGTTGAAGGGCAGCTGACTTGGGACCAGAAAGACGCAGGTTCAACTCCCCACCATGCCCGCCTACTTTTTGCAGTGACCTTGAGCAAGACACCTAATCCCTAACTGCATCCTGGGTGCTTACATAGCTGCCTGTTGCTCCACCTGGGTGTATCTCATGTGTGATGGGTTAAATGCAGAGAACTAATTTCCTCATTGTATAGAAGCGTGCAGTGATGACAACACATAGCACTTTCACTTTCACTTAATTGACATGGTATGCATTGTTTGCACTTACAAAATAAAATGTGAATGGGAGTGTTTGTAAAAATAACTTTTTGTAACTGCTCAGATGAGATGCAGATCTTCTGTTCCATTTCATGAAAGGTTTTGATGGGGATTTTAAACCCCTGTTACCTTAATAAAAACCACACAAGACAAACAAGAGAATTGAGTTAACACAGATAATGAAAGTTTGCAAAGGGGAAAGGCTTTTAATGCACTTCTGAAACTTGGTTGGTCTCAAAATACATTGTCCAGCACAAATCCGAATTGTGCTGGATATGACAAGCTATTTAAACAAGAAGGAGGTGGAGTTGACAAGCTCTGACGTCTTACAGATAAAACAAACGAGTCATGGTTCTGATCCAACAGGAACATCTAATCCAAGCATTGTCAAGGCTAAAAGACTTTGTCTTTTCTGTATCAAGGAGAAAAACAAGCAAACATGTTTGTACTATCAAATATAAGTGTTTGATGGGAACACCTATATTTGATATAAGTGAGCTGGGTAAGAATTATTATGTCAGAGTAATTAGTTTTAGATGATAAATGTTGAACATCTCCATCAGGTTTCCTTTCTGAACTTGTGTTAATTTGGCAGGTGTAACAGCCCTGTAAAAATAACTTTTCCTATCACTGTCCTTAGACCAGGTCACAACAGCATAGACTGAGCATGTGATGCTACTTGGTCCTTACCATCAAACCTCACCAGATAAAAGAAAAAAACATTACAATAGCAACAAATCACTGTCCTTTAGGCTTTAATAAAATACACATTTAGATTTTATGTCTAGAATACACTTTTACAAGCCATGTATATAAAACTGTAATTTTCAAAAGTTTGCTGTGCAAAACAGCTGTACACCTTGCCCATGTTTGATTGCAAACACACTTTTATACTGTAATGATACACCTTCGTATACACCTTTGTCTCTCTGGAAACTGTAAATAAATGATACATTTAAGTGTATTAAAACACTTTTCACTGAATCTCTCTGTGAAACACAGAACACTGATTTTATCACAAGAGACTCTCTTATTCCTTTCAATGTGTGTTAATTCAGAATTAATTAACAGAATAACTCTTGTCATTGTATGATCATGGTTTACGCTGTTACAAATGCTGGTCACTTCTTCATATGATGAATCAAACTGTGTCCAAAGTTGAATAATATGTCAGAATGACTTGTTCAGTTTTGTTAAGAAAAGAGAAAAACAGTTTAATCAGATATTCATTTCACTGGCGACTCCTTTCTGTCGGTTTCTAAAAACATTCTTTCTCTGTTCTTAAAACAGTCTGCTTCTCTGTTTTCTAAGCATTGCTTTCTGACGTTCACCTGACGTCAACAAATCTCCTCCCATTCCCTGATTGAAATGACCAATCGGGAAGGAGAAAGTCACTGACGTCAGATCCTTTTAAAAGTTCCAAGCTTCCTGGAACTTTCAGTGCTGGAGGAAGTTTGAGAAGTACGTAATGACTTTCTCTTTTAGCTGTCGGACGTTTGGTCAAGCGCTAAAGACCACCGTCCTTCAGTAAGGGCTTATAATATGCTAATTATAAGTCCGCTTTGAGCTTATAGCTCATGCTTGAATGAATTTTCCTCTCAAGGAATAATTTTATCTTGAAAACCACCGGAACCAGAGCCACTACCTTGAGTCGGTCGAGGCAGGCCTCAGGAGACGCTGAAAAGCGAACTCATTGAAGCCTGAAAAACATAGCCGGATGGACGATCTGTGCACGTTTAAGGTTGGCCCTACTTTACCGAAGCTTCAGACAGAGAATCTGCGCAAAGGTAAAAAAGTCTGTGTTCACTAGCGGACCTGAGGTCCAGCGGACACCCCTCAAAGAGTGTGCCGTATCTGGTCGTAAATACTTCAAGATAATACATCTCTCCAGCTTCCCTTCAAATTTCTTCCTCCTCCTAAACTTTTCTTTATCTTTGCCAGAACTAAGCTAAATAACCTCCAGATATAAGTAACATGTCATCTTATTTACTTGTTTCTGTTGTACCTAGAAGTTACGGACGCATGATTTCATCTGTTAAAGTAAAATTATAGGAAACTAATCGATCACTCAAGTTGTAGGCCTACATATGTTATGATATTAAATGTATGATTTGTTAATAAAAGATTCATCTCCTGGTGAGTAAAATATAAATTAACGTTTCATGCCTTTTACATCTCATCATCTGATCACAGATTTATCGTTTAATCCATGAAAAAGAAGAGAACTCGTGATATAATAGATGCTAAGGTTGACAGGTAAACACCTGCTCCTTCTTACATTTTAGTGTGCAGTACGGCTCAGTAAATCTGACCGTAGTTATAATAATCACATCTCACATACTGCAAATGAAAATGTGACTATTTCTTACATTATTCTTGCTTTTTTTTATTTGCCAAATAGTCTCTAACAGATGCAGCCAATAGATTTACTGGCTAAACTGTAAGATGTTGGCATTAACTTTGATTTGTTGCACTATGAATTATACACTTTGTGTTTTAACACTATACAGGTAGTCCCCGATTTACGAGCGAGATCCGTTACAACGAGGCGCTCGTAAACCGGAAATCTCGTAATTTGGAACGGCCGCCATTTCTCTCGTAAATCCGGAATTTCGCTCGTAAATTGGAACGGTTTTCGCTAGCGCGACTACAAACACTCTATTTTCATCCAAAAACTGCTTATGAGTGCATAAAAATGATCGGAAACGTGTGTCCATATGCTTAACTAACTAACTGTGGTGAAAAAACACATGAAAACTCAGTATTTTTTTCGTTTTTTCCAAAAATTCGCAGCTCGTAAGTCTGGAACCTCGCAGATCAGAGCGCTCGTAAATCGGGGACTACCTGTACTGAACTATCTTTCTCCTTCATAACAATGAAGCTGAGTGTGACAGTTTTCTCAATGACCACCAAAACCTTTTCATTGACTCTTACAAAACACAGACAGAAAATAATCTTTTGCAGATCATTTATGGTTTTAAATACAGCAGAAAGCTGGACCCACAGACTGTAATCTACTACTTCACACCCTCAAGTTTTATTGTTGGCTTGTTCTTACTTGGTCTTGACTATTTTGGCTTTGCGACTATAATATTTGTAACTATTTCACAACCAGTTTTAACCTCTGTATTCGTGTTTTCACATGCAAACATACATTTGTGCACATTTTTGAATGTGGTAATATCATACATATTTAAAAATGTATAAAAATTTATTAAAAAACACAATATTTTTCATACTTACAGTTTTTTCTTTTTGTTTTTTGGTATGTGTGCATGCCTGCTACCTTTGCTCTGTGAAGCCCAGCTTAAGTCCATTTCTACTGACAGAGTCCTAGCAATATGTTTTGGACGAACACTGCAGCTAAGATAAGATCCACGTTACTGCAGCCACAATCTGATCCTGCTGTGCCAGAGGGCAGAATCCAATTTCCTCTACACCCCTGAAAGAAAAGAAGAGTGGGGGAAAAAAAGAATCAAAAACTAAACAAGAAAACGAAAACATTTTTATCAACCATTCATAATTTGCAAGAGGTATAATTTATCTCTAGCATATTCTCATAAAGGAAACAATATCAGCTAATAGCCTGTGTGTAATCTCACTCAGGTTTTCGGGTGAATAGTTGTCTGGCATGTCTTTAGACGAAGCCTTTGTCTTTCTCTGGCCTTCTTCCACCAGGCCATGTTTGCCTTCTTACAACATGACATTTGGAGCGCAAATTATCTGGCCTTTCAGAAGGCCGGGCTGTCTAGCTCATCCTGACATGACAGAGAAAACAGTCTCTAGATAACTGCGCTTTCCTCAATTATTAGGGCGTCTTTGAACTGAATGTTCTCCACACTGTGCACGTCTGTCACCTGCTGGAGATAAGCATAGCAACTCAGCATGCAGCTACAACTCCGCCCATGATGTGGACTTTGTCACTGTGACACTGCGCGGGAAGGACGCTTTAGCTCATAGGTCAGCATACATAAATATCAGGACATGCAAGACTCGGGACTTTTTCGCAAAACACTCCAAGCCTGTAAAATAAGGAGGGTGGAATGTGACAAAGTTAAACAAATAATTACATAATAATTAAATGTATAATTTAATTATTCAATGCAACATTAAATCGTTAAATGCAGAAAGAAAAGCTCTACAGAGAGTGGTGAAGGCTGCACAGAAGTCTGTTGGAGTCAGCCTCCCCACCATCACAGACATCTACATCTCCAGATGCAGGAAGAGGGCCACCTGCATCATGAAGGACCCCACTCACCCAGCACACACACTTTTTGCCCCGATCCCCTCAGGCAGGAGGTTGAGGAGCATTAAGTGTAGAACTACTAGGAACAGCTTCTACCCTGAAGCTGTTTGACTCATGAATCTCTAAGCAGGATAATCACTGTGAAAAAAAATCACTGTAATGTCACTTGGTTGTTGATATGTGCTGCTGACTATCAATGCTGCTGATCTCATGCTGCTGATTTATTTCAGTCTGCTGTGTTCATTTATACTCATATGCTCAAAGACTCATGTTCGTGCTGCTGTTGTTCAGCGTATTGTTTTTGCACTATTAAGTGTTTAATATATTTTTAGTTTTAGTGTATTTCTTAATTCATATACTGTACTTAGATCTTATTACTGTTATTTTTCTTTACAATTTATACTTTTGTTGAATCTAACTGGGACTCTGTGTACACAATTTTGTACCACCACATGTACCACATGCAATGTGAATAAAAATAAAAGAAACCTTGGCCTTAAATATAACACAATTAAATTATTAAATACACAATTAATTAATTAAATGTCCCATGAAATGTATGATGAGTGAGGTTGACAGTTAACATAATTTCATGATGACACTGCTGCACGGGAGCCAATAAATAAATACACGGTGAAATAGTTAAATCAGTTTTTAAATAAAATGTTTTGAAAATGACATTTTATTATTTAATAAAATACTTAATGTAATTATTTAAAAGATAAATTTATTTATTTCATGGGCCATCTAATTATTTGTGTATTTAATAGTTTAGTTGTATATTTTACTACTTACCATTTTGATGCATTGAATAAATAAATGATGCATTTAATTATGTATTTATTTGTTAAATTGTGTCAAATTCCACCCTTCATAGTAAAACTTTGTCTTAGTATATGCTATGGTTGTAGGACGATACATACGGATATGAGTGGATTTCTCCAAGTCAGAAAACAGAAGATCTGTAATATATTAAATAAAACACATAGGATCAAAATTGCTTCATGCTACCTCATTAATGGTTACAGTAAAACATAAAACAATACCATACCATACCATTTTATTTATAAAGCACTTTAAACAGGAACAAGTCCACACCAAAGTGCTGGACAAACAAACACGCAACAGGCAACACAGACAATTAAGTACAACACGAAAAACATAAAAACATTGCAGATCATAAATCAAACCACAGTATTTATTAATATATGAGGGTGTTCACATTAGTTTTTTGGTTTTGCACTGGCAGTACTATTGTCTGTCCTTTATAACTACATTTAGTGTGTATGTTTTAGATCCTGCTTCAAAGTAGGAGCTTTCTTAGGTCTGTGGGGAATCTCAAGTGACATTAAAGGAGTGATCTGTACATACATAAACATACGTTAACAAACTGAACACTGTTTCAGCATCTACATTATTTCAATTGTTAAAGGATAAGCTATATAACTACTGCTATTACTTCTTCTTTGAATGAGTGTAGCACAAAGTAGACCTTATTGTTTTGTATATGTTTTGGCTCCTGCAGTATAACTCTGTTTTCTTAATGTTTGCAGTGCTTTCTCAAACTCAACTTTAAAAATCAAACCAAAGATTTGCAACATGCATCTCCATCAAAAGTGTTCTTCATTATTGTGGTAGTTGACGGAGAATGTTATCTGCAGAAATGTTGCTGCACTGTCTGTCAGCCAAGTGTGGCCCAATCACAGTGTTCCCCTCGGGATGTGAAAGCACACAAGTCCTTATAAATATGTATAAGTGCCTTTTAGTGGACCAAATGTAATTTTAAAGAATAGAACTGTTTGGACTGGGAAAATCCATATGCACCTGCAGCTTCTGATTTATCATTCTAATAAGGGTCACCTATGTCAAGATTACCATGCAGCTGCTTTTATTTTCTGTTTTGTTTTGACACAAGAGGCTCTATGATGTTCAGTTATAAAAAAAAAAACCACTTTTATAGTTAATTATTGTTACCTAAACTTATTATCAAGCGGGACAGACTCACAAAGCATATACGAAACCAAAAGGGACATACAACCCACATGAGCTTACCTGTGACCTGCAATGAGTCCAGTTCATTTCAGCAAAAGTAATTAAAAAAAAGATTAAAACCAGCAGAAAATGAGTTTGGTACCAGTTTAGCAGTCTGTTCCAAAACAAGAACGTTACTCAGTAGATGAGATTCAGGCAACTGTTACCCTATTAAAGCTTGTATTGTAACTAAAAGAACATGGGAAACACCTTGAGCTCTTGCTCAGCCATTACTGCACACTTCAACCTTCAATTTCTGTGGAATGGCTCTTTTCAGAACATTTAGGAAACCCGGTGTAGCCTGAAACCACTGCTTGACTTCGCTGAGAGTCACTTTGGAAACATTAAATGTCTCAACTGAATATGAAATCTCAGCTAGAGGACAGAGAGTCACTGATAGATATTTCAAATCTCATTTAGTGGCTGGCATGTGGGAAGTTAATTGTCTGCATGTATTTTTGAATATGATACCAGCAACATATCTTTTTATATGTATTGCTTTCTTTGGAAGCACAAATGCTGAGCCAGGTTGGATGTGAACTTGTTTCCACGAAACTGCTTTGGTTTTATGTTTTGAATCCTCGATAGAACCATAGAGTTCTGTTTTTATATAGTTCAGGGAATTCAAACACTGACACACAGAATCACTTTTACCTCTTTGTTCCCTTCTGTGCCTTGCTGTATTCTTTGTGTCTGGGCTGCACAGGCTTTTATGCGTTGCTTTTATTATTGAACCTATAGCTGGAAAGTACATTTGGAGCTCACAGATCAAATGTTGAGGTCCTCGTGGGCTTAGAACACCACAGTGTCAAACTGTGCATCTCAAACCACTGGAAACCAAAGACTTCAAGTGGAAAGTGCTGCCCTTGTTGTCTTCAGTCTGAAATGGCTGTTGGTGTGATAAAAAGCTCTGCAAAATAAAAATAAAAATATGAAATGACATGTGCAGTTTTGACACAGTACTTATTTGGTGATTTTTGTTTTAATTAATTAATTACTTAGTTATTTATTGCTCTTCTTGTACATACCCTGATGCATGCTCATGTATAGGTTTTGTTCTTGTTCCTTTATTAAACAATGCACTCTTCATCTGCGTTGCTTTCAGATTTAGTTTTTTTATTTTGTAGAACATAAATTGGTTTTCCTTAAAATTCTAACTAAATATATTTTGATGAGCACGTTTTTTTAATCTATATGATACTACTATAGAAATAGAATTAGAATCATGTTCCTTTGGAAAATTTTCTTTGAAACTCCTTTTTTTATATCCACTCTGCAGTGGCTTCATTTTGCTGTGACTATTATAACCGTGTCAACTGCAATTAGGATAATGGTACCTAACATATACAGGTAGTCCCCGACTTACGAACGAGTTCTGGACCTACGGGCCGTTCGTAAGTCAAAAATGACGTAAGTTGGATCACATACAAAAAAAACAAACAAAAAAAATATTTTTATTATTTTTATAAATAAATAGATGTACAGTACAGTTACCAAGCACTTACCCTATCCTAACACAGCTTTTAAAGATGGAGTGAGTTTAATTGTCTCCCTTTCACATAAAGGGAGCTAGCTCCCAGCTAGCTCCCTTTATGTGAATGGAGCCTGCTAGGGAGGAGGGAGACAATTCAACTCACTCCTTAACTGTGTTAGGATAGGCTACGTGCTTGGTATGTGTACAGTACTGTACATGTATTTATTTATTATAAAATATATATATATATATTATATTTTTTAATGAGATGCGTTCGTAAGTATGAAACGTCGTAAGTCGAAGACTCCCTGTACATTTATAAAAATAAAAAAAACATCAATATCAGGCTCCTTTAATTAAAGCCACAGAGCTTAAGCATTTTTAGCCAAGACAATTAGCATAATTGCCAGGAAACGCCTTGTAGTTGAAACTTTCCTACCGGCCATTGATTATGGGGACATTATTTACATGAGTGCTCCTACAAGAAGCTTACGATGTTGGATGCTGTATATCACGGTGCGCTAAGATGCATAACTGGCTGTAACTACTCATCACTGCACCTTGTATTCACTGGTTAACTGGTCATCATTATCAACATGCAGACTCTCTCACTGGTACATTTTCATCTTTAAATCACTCCTTGGTCTGCTGCCTTCATACATCTTCTCCTACATGTCATGTTGTTAGTGCAGCTACAGCGTACGCTGAAGACATTGTTACCTGCAGTGTCCCCTCAGTGTGAACTGAACTCAGCAAAAAGGCCTTCTCTTACTCCGCTCCTGCAACATGGAACACCTTGCAAAAAGATCTGAAAACTGTCCAATTTAATTTCTTTAAGGGATTTTAAACAACTGATAAGTTCAGTGGAAAAAATAATACAGACATGTTCCTGTTTTTAGTATTTTACTTTGTTTTATAATGTAGCTTTTATTGTTTGTTTGTTTTATATCACTACTTTTATTTACTTTTTTTATTGTATGTGATCAACAGGTCTAGTAAGAGTACTCGTGTCTCATTTTTTTTCATTCATTCAACCTTTATTTAGTCAGGTAAATCTTATTGAGCCTCATGGCTCATTTACGAAAGCGACCTGCTAAAACTAAAGATGCGACTAACCTGTATAAATAAAGGTTGAATGAATGAATGAATAATTTTTCTGTTTGTGGTTAAAAAACAGGACATTAGCACACAAAAAAGCAAACGTAATTTAAAATAAAATCCAACATGGGTGTAGGAGTTTATTTATTTATTATTTTGCATTAGTTGACTTCAGCCAACAGCTCAAAAAAAAAACAAAAAAAACGTTGGCTACCTCTTGAGATTGAAGGCATAGTTCACCAGGCATGCAGCTCAGAGATTCAATGTCACAGTAGCACCATTTGCATTCATTCATTCATTCAACCTTTATTTAGTCAGGTAAATCTTTTGAACCTCAAGGGCTCATTTACGAAAGCGACCTGCTAAAACTAAAGAACAATGAACAGCAGTGGTATAATTTCCTTAAACAATAAACAATAAACAAACAAACAATAAACAATAGAAAACAAAAGAGAGAAGAAAAAAAAAAAAAAAAAAAAAAAAAAAGAAAGTTTTTTTTTTTTTTTTTTTTACAAAGTATCAAAAAACTAGCAAAACATTATAAGGTAGACGTATAAAATCAAAGACATGCAATTCTCTGTTGATTAGCGTGTAGTGCTACTGTATCCCTCAGCTAGCCAGCCCTTCGCATTGCCCCCAGAGCCTTAATCCTTCCTCCGCCTGTTGTGTTTCTGCTCCACTGGGGACCAATCGCGCCAATTCCACCCATTGAGCTTGATAATTAGTGACAATTGTAAAAGTAATTTACAAACTAGAGCAATGCCATTGAGTAAATGGTGCCAATTAACTGAAGATGCTAATGTGGGCAGAAATGCGGAAAAGCAGCATTCGACCTCCATTACAGTGAGAGGAGGAGGGCCAGAAATGTCCTCCATGTGTTGGGGAGAATTGTCCAGGGAGGTGTTGCACAGTGTTGGAACAGGCATGTCAATATGCTACAGCTTATTCCCACACTACAAGCAGCGTGACCAGAGAAACACTTTTAATTTACATTTTTAATTATTAGCTTCCGCCCTGTTTTGGATTCACCGGCTCACATGTCCCAACGTCTACATCACAAACACGTCTTCCTGGAATTTTTACACATCCTGTGAGATGAAATTAAAAAGAACTTCTGAATGTATGCAGCCTGAACTTTTCTTCCATCCAACACCTCAAGTGAAAATAAATGAATATATAAAACTGCTGAAAGTTAAAATACCATAGGACTCTTTCCATTTTAATGGCTCATAGTTTGACCATTAAAACATTGAAAACCTTAGCTGGAAGTCTTGTAGAAATACTGTACATGATGGCAGCATTGTTTTAGTATGTTGAATGACAACAATTTTGTTTTATTTGTGCTTTTTGTAGAATGTTAACTTTTTTTTTTTTTACTGGACATAACAGCAAAAATTGCTATGTGCCTGTTTCTGAACTTATCTTCTCCGCATTTCATTTCATTTTTATTACGTACCCCACTTAGTGTGCCAAAGGTCTGCTCTTTTTTATGTTTAAATTCCATGTTTTCTGGTGAGCACATCTAAATATAAAGTCACAGTTTAAAAAAGGCTTGGCCTTTCTGCACATCATTTAATTCATTTACCAATTTTCCTGAAATTTTAACAGCAAATGCAACAAGTTATAATCATCATCTGTCAGGGTTTGGTTCACATCCCACTAGAACCACCAGACTGAGGAACAGCTTCTACCCTGAAGCTGTTAGACTCATAAATCCCTAATCAGGATTATCACTATGAAGAAGAAAAAAAAATCACTGTAATGTCACTTTGATTGTTGATATGTGCTGCTGATTATCCATGTTGCTGATCTCATGCTGCTGATTATTTCATACTCCTGTGTTCATTCATACTCATCCACTCACACAGACTCATGTTCATGCTGCTGTTGTTCAGCATATTGTTTTGCACCATTAGTGTTTAGTGTATTCCTTATATTTTAGATCCTTATTACTGATTCTTTTTACAATTTATATTTTTGCTATTGTTAGATGTAACTGGGACCCTGTGTACACAACTTCATTCCAACTCATGTACCACATGTGACGTGAATGATAGTTAGGGATGTATGATATTATTGGTATGATATCGGTATCGACCAATATTAGCGTTAAAGTTAAATATTGGACATCGGCCATTCCATCAAAGTAACTCACCGATATAAAAGACGCTGTTTTTGTAAGACAACCCAGTGACAAGGATGCCTGAAGTGTCAGCACAACGTGATGACGTCACGTGCGCCTACCTGCTCTGATCACAGCGGAGAGGAAGAAGTCAAAATGTTAGCGGTGTGGAAGTTCTTTTTTTTTCTTTTTCTTGTGGATATTGGATTCCGAAGATTTCTGGACTAGGTTGAGCCTCGCTACTTCAAGGATTCAAGGATATTTGTAATTCCACCACATGTGGTACATGCGGGGGAACAAAATATGTATACAGGGTCCAGGTTACATCTAGCAAAGATCCGACAACAACTTCGTCCCCAGTCAGATATATTTTTCCGACGTAGCCTCACCAGAGTTACAAGCCATAATTTCCGACATCATTGAGACGCTAATAGCCGATAGCACCTGGGTGAGTTTTACCACAGACATTTGGATGTCAAGTGTTAGCCGTTAGCATGATTAGTCTTACAGCACAATGGATAGACAAAAACTTTGAACTTAAAACGGCTATCCTTCATGCACAAGAGTGCAGAGGATCCCACACTGCAGCTAGGATTCGGGAACAAGCCTCCACAAGTGAAACAGCATCGCAGGTGACTAATGTTAATAAATAACATTTAACACTTTTCATTTAATATAAGTCAAAGTTCTATGGCTGTTACTGAATATATGTCACCAGCTCTTACAGCTGTCACACAATTTTTGTAGAAAATAAGCCTAAATAAGACGGATATGTTCTGACAAAGGAAAGTAGATTAAAAATATCTGTATCATTTATCGGCCAAATAAGTTTTAACATATCGGCATATCGGATATCAGCCAAAAATCCGGTATTGTGCATCCCTAATGATAATAAAACATTCTTGACATGACATTCATTCGGTATTCTCACTGCCAACTCAGCAGTGTATTTTAAGAAAAGAGAAAAAGTATTAGTTTTTTCTGTTTCAGCCCTTTTGCTTCCTGCTTAGGATTTGAACTGACAGCCCTCTTCCCCCTTCCTTTTGTGTAAAACATCTAACTATGAGACGTCTCATGTTTTCTTCAGTAAATGGAGAAGCCTACACGGCTGTTGGGAAGTGGAAACACGTGATGGAATGTGGAAATGTAAAATTTCAGTCTGTTTACACTGTTGAAAAACACATTTTAAAAGTCAAGGCTGTACCAGCTCATTACGACTGGTGTGTTTGTTGCCTTGTTTATTGCTTTCAGCTCTCTCGAGCCTGAAAAAAGAATCTTTAATGGGACTAATCCAGTGTAAGCAGGATAGAGCCTCGTGGTTAAGTTACAGTTGCCCTTTTAGTTGAAACAACTTTTCGTCTCTTTTCTCCTCTTTTTCTTTACTTCACCACCCCCACCCCCTTGTACCCTTCCCTTCAGGATTAGAAGTAGGTGGTGTATTCCCATTCTGTCAGTCACTGACTCTGCCTCGTAGGCCTCAGCCTCTATCAGTGTAAACAGAAGTGGGGAAGTGGTGTTTGGTGTTTTCTCCTGTCTAAAAACCTCCTTTTGGTGTCTCTTTGATCCAGAACACCAGAATAATAATTGCTATCACTTATGAAGCAAAATGACAAGTGCTGCCAACAGTTTTCCTCTGCCAAAACAGGGAAACGGGAACAGCGTGAAACAGAGAGAGGGGTCTGTGAAGAAGCATTAGCCCAGGTTGCGTTCAGGGTCTTCAGATGTTTTACGTTGATTTGGGGTGTGAGCAAAATGTATCTTTTTGTATTCTTCTATTTCATGCATATATTACAAACAAACAAGAATCCGAGGGGATCATGCTTGAGTGAGAGTTGTTTCTCATTTTTCACGATTTCAAATCAGAAAGCGGAGCCAAGGGCAGCTCTTGATGCTTTCTATGGGAGGCAGACGCAAAGCTTCCTCGCACAAAATACATAGAGATGTGTGTTTTACTTATTGTTTTTCTTAAGATTTTGAATTAAAATTAATCAAAAACTCATCAAAGCACTGAAAAAAAAAAAACATTAAGAAAAAGTATGTTGTGAGAAATCTTTGCAGCAGACCAGCAGGGAGTCTGCCCAACTACAGTACTGTGGGAGCTGAAAGCCTCTCTGGTTTATGTATAGGACATGGCCCAAGCCAAATGGCTGTTTGCTGGTTATTCAAACAGCATACATTGAGGCAGATATGATGGCCGCTGGTTGACTGCTCTCTTCTCTTTAAAGCTGTGTGAGTGTATAAGCTCCTGGTGTTATTCCAAGTCTCCCTCTGCCATTTTCTGTTGGTGTTTATTTAAACGATGCTCCGATCAGTGTGGAGATCATCCTGTTGAGAGTGCCCAGCAGGACACAAAACAGCTGGACTCTGGAAGCAAAACTGAGAGAACCAGAGAGAAAAGTAGTTCTGAAAAGAGTCAAGAGGGGGGAATATACAGGTGGTCCCCGGTTTACGAGCGCTCTTACTTACGAGGTTCTGGATTTACGAGGTTATCATATTTAATAAAAATATGAAATGAATTTTCTGTTTAAATCCTCTTAATTTCATGTGTACAGCACTTTGTTGCAGCTGTGGTTGTTTATAAATAAAGTATTATTATTATAATTATAGTACAGTGCATAATTATTAATTTTTAAGCCGATTTACAAAGTTTTGCGGCAGTTTCCGACAGTTTCCGCCAGTTTTCGGCAGTCAGTCAGTTTTCGGCAGTGCCCACAAATTGAGCCAGTTAGCTCCAGTGTCCAATGCATACCTGTCAAGTTTTGGATTTAAAAATAAGGGAAATTTTCTGCCGGGTACTCCGAGCCATCCCACTACCCAACCAAAGTCCAGGACCCCTTACATTTTAAAACAGGTTTACAAGAAATCTAAAATAACTACCTATCAGCCACTTACAAACCAGTTATGTTTGTGTGTCTATCTAACATTCAAACCTATTTTGTGAAAAGGATTAGTTGCTATAATTTAAAGGGAATGGAAATGTTTGTTAAACCTAAGTTTAGAACCAGTTTAAAGGGTAGGTCTACTACAATAAGAGGAATTGATCTTTGGAATGGACTAGAGGACAATGTAAAAATGTGAAGTCCATACTAATATTTAAGAAAATGATTAAAACTATTTTATTGAAGAGTTACATTTAAGTTGATTCTAATATAACAAATTATATTAGATATTTTGATGTGACTGTATATCTCTGATGAGACTGTATTATTTTGTATTACAAATAAGTATATTTATGTTTGAATTGATAGTTTGAATTGATTGTTTGATAAGGAGCAGATATGATAAGAAATGTTTTCTTCTTCTGCTTCCTTTCATTTTATGTTATGTTTAATTTTTCTTTTTAAAAAATTGTCATTGTTTTTAATATGAAATGAATAAAATTATACAATACAATACAATACAATGTGATCACAATCTGATAGGCCTACCTTTGTGCTTGACGGATTTTTCATGCAGTCGGACACTGCGGTAAAGTTAGTTTTACGTTGGAAGTTGGATATTCGAGCTCCGTGGCTTCAGGGGTGCGTTGCTCTCGTCAGTCCGCTTCATGGAGTCTGATTTCGGCAGTCTGACGGACACCGTTCCTTCCCCCATGAGACACTAAAGTCGCAGTTACAAATCTTACAAAACGCGTAATTGTGCCCCCCACCCTACTCTTCTTTTAGGAAAAGTAAATTCGCTGTCCCATTTTTCAAGATATTTACATGAAGTCTTAACTTTTTTGGCAGGGACACCTTTTCTCTCGTTACATTCATCCATTTCTGATGTGTTTTTCCGGGTTCCGCTGCTGCTAGCACAAACATCGCGAGAACTTCCACCGAGGCTACTGCAGGTGGCAGTTCTCGCGAGGCTAGTGACATAATTTTAGTTTATTTTAGTTATTTTAGTTTATTTTTTTAGTTTAGTTTAGTTTATAACTTTAGTTTATTTTAGTTATACTTTTTATACTCTTTTTTTATACTAGTATGCAAAAACTCAGGACAGTATTATGTTCATTAAATGTTTAATGTTTTAGTTTTAGAGTTGGTGTAAATTTTCATACTCTTATACCACTATGCAAAAAACTCAGGACAGTGTTAGTTTTACTATTTTATGCTTATGTCTATTATTATATGTTTCAGTGTTTCAATGTTTAGATGTTTACTGTTGCACCGAGGGACTGAGAGAAACGCAATTTCGGTCCTGTGTATGTCCTGTACTGTACATATTGCAGATCTGACAATAAAGTTGACTTTGACTTTGACTTGACTTTGATAATTCAGAGGCACTGGAATGTTTTTTTTTTAAGAATATTATAATACGGGAAATTTCCGGGAAAATAATTCGGGATGACGACAGGAAAGAGGGGTAAAATACGGTAGTTTCCCGGCCAAAACGGGAGACTTGACAGGTGTGGTCCAGTCTCGTAGCTCCATCAGACAGCTGACTTTGTCTGATCAGACTGGTTCCTGCGCTCGGATACATGATCTGGAGCTGAACGGTGGTTTTGTGGAGGAACGATGGGCTAAGCAAAACAACACTGTTGACCGCGTGAAGCTGCAGATAGTCAACCGGACTGACTGGATTAGCAACGAGCTAACAGTAGCCTCATAGCTGCAGCCTCGTAGCTATCCGAGAGCCGGCTTTGTGCGATCAGAGGTTCCTGGAGCCTGCCTCGATGTCGGACTGGAAGCAGAAGATATCGGGGGACACCAAGCTTAAAGGCCGAGATACAGTGAAGCAGACTCCGTATACGCGCGTATACGCCCGTATACGCGCGTATACGGAGCCTCTGCTACAGCCCGGCTGATGTTCTCGCGTAGATTCTCGTGTTTTCGCTCCAAATTCTACGTCATTTCCTCCGTACCGTCACTTCCGATCGTCACTTCCGCTAGTTTTTCGCTCCACGGAGAGGACTCAACTGAGCTCGCTGATTGGTCACTTTGACACGCCTACTGAAATGATTGACAGATTTCAGTCAGCTCAAAGTGAAACCTATCGTGAGCAGCTCGCTCAGACTTCTGCGGTGTTCTGATACGGTCTTTCTACTATATATGTTATAAAAAGTTCTCTCAGAAATAAAAATAATAACAGGGAGTGCTTTTCCTGCAGCCCACAGCCCACCACAGCCCACCAGGGAATATATAAAACATCGCGCACCCAGGTAGGACCTGAATTCATTCATTTCATTCATCGAGTGAACGGAGGAAGAAGCGGTTACTTGACTTTAGGCAAAAAAACAAAAGAAAAGGCCCGATCAGCGATAAAAAAGAGGAATTTATTTCATTTGTGTAACATACAAAACAGTCCGGCGCCGGGGAAGTTTAGGTCAGACACCGCGCATCGCGTATGCGAATCGCGTATGCGTAGTAAAAAAATACCTTTGCGCGTACTTGCCCTGAGGGGCTACGCGGGGCTACGCTGCGTACGGGGCATACGTACGCTGCGTATTGGCGTATCGTGAGGACGCGCGAGTGTATCTCGCCCTTAACTTGGAGAAACAAAGCAGACAGCCTTTTTGGAGGTGCAACTAAACCGGACTGCCCGGAAATGTCTCAGGCCTGGATTAGCAATGAGCAAACATTAGCCTTGTAGCTGCATCCGCGTAGCTCTCTGACAGCCGGCTTTGTGCGATCAGAGGTTCCTGGAGCTCGCCTCGATGTCGGACTGGAAGTAGAAGATATCGGGGGACATCCAGCAAACTTGGAATAACAAAGCCGACAGCCTTTTTGGAGGTGCAGCTAAACCAGACTGCCCGTAACTGCGGACTAGCCGCAGATTCGGAGGGGCTAGGCTAACAGGTGCAGCTAAAGGCGGCACGCACAGACGGCTTTCGGTAAGTTATTAAAACTTTTTCTGGCTCCAAATGTATGAAGTTAGGATACCAACAGTCCTTCCTGTAAAGGGTTTGGACTGCGTGGTGCTACAGAAAGCTGCGAAGCTCGGACGTAACGCAGCGGAGCTCATGCAGTGGAGCGGAGGCAAACAGACGACAGAAGCTGCCGCTCATATTAAGAAATTAATTTTTTATATACATTATGCTCTTTTAAAATGTGTTAAAGTGTTAGAATAGTCATTACCGCACACATACGTGTATCAGTGGCGGCTGGTGCGGTATATATATACAGGTAGTCCCCGATTTATGAGATTTTCGTCTTACGAGATAGTCGTAGTAACGGAACTCGCTCGTAAGTCGGGGACCCCCTGTAGTGTGGCAAAAAGGGGTTGGGCATAAGCATTCAATGTAAAGAAACTGATGTACAGTAAAGTGAGTTTTGCATAACAAAATGCCCTTCTTCTACTTTTGAAAATGTTACATTGAGCAAGAAAAAAAAATGTTTTTGCTTCTTGGCCTACAGTGGGCCCATCCCCAGTTTCACAAAAACACCCAGGCTGTGTTTTGTCAGATTTAGTCATCAGGCTGGTTGTCAGGGGAGGGTGTAATTTCAGAGCTCCTGCTGTGCGATGGCTCTTTCTTCTGGGACATTCGGACACAGAGTGTTAATAATGTCACTTTCTTTTCCTGGTGCTCACATGCGCAGCCATCGACCCAACGTGGCCATCAACGGAAATGTCCTTTTTGGTCTGTGATCACCCGCTGCTGTCCTTTCTGCTGTACTATTTTCTCCAGACCGACTGGAGTTTGTTTCTTCCATGCAGAAGGTGCTGGACACCCATTTTGCTTTTACAGCATAGGAGACTGTTTTCTCAGCATGATGAGCTCCATTTGACAGCCCTGCCTCAGCATCCAACACCATTTACAGCCAGCTCATTCACTTTATTGCCATTCGCTGATGGCAGCACTTTGACGGTTTGCTAAGGCAGGGTGGGGGGTGCAAATGGAGTCTAATTGGCTGTTTTAGTTGATTTGCTTCTCTATTTTTCTTGGTGCACCATATCAAAGTGAGCTAAATTGGACTATGTAAATATTAGGAGTGCAGGAAAAAATTGTTTTTTTAAAGAATCTAGATTCTTAGTCCTGGCGATTCAGAATCGATTCTAAAAGCCCCAAAATCGATATATATATATATTTTTTACATTAAAACCCAAAAGATAAAGAAAATAAAACCATATCTCATAGTATATGAAAGAATACATAAAATGAAAGGTGGCAGAAAGAAGAAGAAATCTGACCCGAACCAGTGACCTCCAGGACCCGATAAGGATAAAGCGGGTAAAGATGATGGATAGATGGCTTTTGTTGAAAAGATTTACCAAACAAATCTTTTAAACAAAATCCATCCATACACATTTGAAACATGGATGAATGCAATATGATTTTGAAGTCTATTTTATTTTGAGTTAAATGTTTATGCAATACAGTAGGCTGAAATCTTTGTTTACGTTTGTATTTTGAATTATTTGTGATGGACTGGAGACATGTCCAGGGTGTCCCCTGCCTCTCGCACAGTGACTGCTGGATATAGGCACCAGTGACCTCCGGGACCCGATTAAAGCTGCTGCATTCTATTCATATACCCATCTGCTCACAATTCAGGCTGCTGTATTTATACTGTATTATTTGACATTATTAATGTTTGCTACAAGCATACATTATTGTTTTAAATAAATGTTTTATTTGTTTACATTATTGTTTAATCTTTTCATGATTTCAATTGAAAATTGTTTCAGAATCGAAAATCGTTTCAGAATCAAAAATCGATTCTGAATCGAAAATTGATCCTGGAATGAAAATAGTTTTAGAATTGAAAATTGATTTTTAATTGAATCGGTGCATCAAAAATCGTAATCTAATCGATTCTCCAGACACAGAGATGCGCACCCCTAGTATGAACACAAGTTAATTTACCTTATGTCACTTTATTTTGAAGTTCTGTATATATATATATA
>JBBPBX010054499.1:11056-23445 GCA_038048925.1 Garcialebias charrua | reverse complement strand
TTAGTAGTGCTTTGTCTCCACTAAGTATCACTCCGGCCGTGTAGTAATTCAGGATGTAAAGTCTTTTGCACGTGTCCATCTTATTTGCCATTATATGAAACAGCCCTTCTATTACCTATGATAAGAAATTATATATTTTTATTTTGTATATTGTATTTCGTAAATAAATAAATTATATCATTCTATTACCTCTCCACATAGCCAGTGGTGTGGTCGTAGTGTCCGCAGCTCAATGTGGCGGATGATAATTGTGTTTCCTTCTGTTTGTGTTGGAATCACTGAAACAACAATCTCTGTGTCTCTCTTCCACATTGACATCAATTGTTTCTGTAATAGTTAGGTACATGTTAACTGCAGACAGTACATACAGCTGAGCTGATCTTACAATTGCATGCGTTTACAGAATAACTCCTTTTTAAGGTAGTACTCACATGCACAGCAGTCTGCATTGTCATTTTGGACTCAGCCTCATCTTCCATTCCTTCCTCTTCAAATGACATCTTCTCAGCTCTCAGGCTCTGGCTGTTGCTTTCCTGCCATTCATGACAATATCTTGTACTTTAATTATTATTTCTATATAATTACCCAAATACAATATACCCAAATGCCTGCCAAACAAAACAAATGTAGATTTCAAATGTTCTAGTAGCTCAGTCATAGCACATCACCATCTTTGAATAGACTGACTATATAATTATTCATGTTTGTGGTATGGAAAAATTTACAACTGTTATCAACATTTGAATAATTTCAATTACCGGTATATTAGAAATTATTGAAGATTTCACTTTCTTACGTTTAACGTGTCTCTACATACAGACATACCTTCTTTGTTTTATTCTTAAAAGGGAAAGATTTGCGTATTGATGACACATATCTTCCCTTCTTTGTCAGTTTTCGATCCTTCCATTTCTCTCGACTCACTCGAAATAACTGCATAGACATGATGAAATGGATGTAACTTAACAATAAAGTTCAATCTTACAGTTTTACATTTCCAGGTGAAACAATGGCAGAAACAAAATCAAATATATAAACATTGAACAGCACGGGGATGGAGGAGAATGCATGTGTGCATATGTATATATATATATATAAAAAAAAATTTATATATATAGTGTTTTTTTTTTTCTTTCATACAAAAATACTTTTGTCCTAAATAAATATTTAGCCTGTGGGTAGAAAAACTTCATACAAAATCAAAAAAAGGCGTTCAATACAGGATCAACTGGACTTTATTTGTTGCAGAAAACGTTTCGACTTCTGTCCAGAAGTCTTTTTCAATTCTGAATGGAAGCTGTGAGAACGAGAAGTTTTATACAGGCTTACAAGTCACGCACCAACATATGAAATTGGAAACTGAAATAACACCACAAATTAACTAACATGCCCATTCTATTTAAATTGACAAAACGACACATCCCAGCTTAACAAAAGGGGGTTTGTAACACATACATGTAAATTGAAAGATCACACCTACATGTATGTGTTACAAACCCCCTTTGTTAAGCTGGGATGTGTCGTTTTGTCAATTTAAATAGAATGGGCATGTTAGTTAATTTGTGGTGTTATCTCAGTTTCCAATTTCATATGTTGGTGCGTGACTTGTAAGCCTGTATAAAACTTCTCGTTCTCACAGCTTCCATTCAGAATTGAAAAAGACTTCTGGACAGAAGTCGAAACGTTTTCTGCAACAAATAAAGTCCAGTTGATCCTGTATTGAACGCCTTTTTTTGATTTCATCATGTCCTGGACGACTGAGAATCTTCACCAGCATATTCATACAAAATGTTTTCTTTGTTATTCTCTTGTAACATTTTTTATTTGGTTGTCTTCGATCAAATACACTTCAATTAACTGGAATGAATAATAAAACTGTGTTATCCAAAATACACCATGGTCTTTTCTATACCAAAAAGAAGACATTCCTGTTTGTAACATTTAAACAAAAATGTGCATTTATTTAAATAGTTGACACAGTAACCCTTGATCTTGCTGACAATAATCCAAACTGTGTACAGTACAGTCTTATGATTTAAATAATACAGCGAAGCATTAACCTTTTCTTTCTGGTCTCTTTTTGAGTCCTGGTACTCTTTCAGTAGTGCTGTGTGTGTTCTCTGATAGTGGACAATGAAGTCATCGATTCTATTGAGCCTGCCTGAAGTGAAACGAACATGTTTCAGGTCCCATTGGCTTTTTTCCATTATTCCCTGGGTTTTGTTGTCCACAGTGATGTTCTGCAAATGTACACATTACACAAAGCTTGTCAAAATATCATCGCTGAAATATATTAAACATAGGATATATATATATATATATATATATATTAAACAAGGATATATCAACAAATGCATTTGTTAAATTATCTATAAAACAAAATAGGTACTTGTCTTTTGGTGCTTTTAAGCAAGCTGTATTTTTTTGAGTAGTTCTGATATGGGAGTCCATTTCCATGTCGACCAAGGTCTCCTTCATTCAAAAACAATGTAATTGTAGTTATATGATGAATAAGTAATTAAATTATCATGTTATCAATGTGCATACGGTTTTTTGATATAAAACCAACCAAGCATTATCCCAGTCCACAGTCCAGCAAATGGGAGAAGGTATTTTGTGACGTGATTCATGAACCCTTTGCAGAAGTACAGATTTGGTTCACCATCTTCAACCAGGGGAGTCTTGTCCAATACTCGTTTGTAGTGTTTTCCAAAGTTATTTTTTCCTTCTAATTCCTCCAATTCCTATTGAAAGTAACTTAATAGTTAGATCATTACCAACAGACAGATGTTACTTGTGTAGGACACATCACGGTTAAGGGAAATAACCTGCTAAAAATACTTAATTTTAGATTAGTCAATTGAGAAAAAAAAGATGTACTAGGAACAAAAAGTATTCATTTTTTTAAGCTGTATGTTGATGTGTTGCTTGCAAACATTACTGTGCAATAATGTCACTTCCTCTTTGTAAAACTCATGATTTACAGCAGGATAGTGATATGCACTAATCATTTTCAAATCATGTTTATAAAAATAGTATATTTACATGTAAGTTTTATTAAGTAGGAAAAAAGACAAACATAAGACATACTGTACCTTCAAGTCCTCATTCATACTGCTCTCCTGAACAGTTTCATCTATGAGATGTCCAATTTGCAATAACTTTGACTGCAGGTTGTCAAAATGTTTTTCAACATTTACATCAGTTGAGGGACTGGAGAATACAACAGCCGCACTCTGGACCATGTCATCTAGGTCTTTGAGTGACTTTGCAGTGGAGAACAGACCAATAACGTGCATAGCCAGGCGATAATGCTGAGATGCACTGCAGGTGGAAAAAGATCAAAGTTAGTATTAATTCCATGTGTAAACGATATATGAAGCTTATTTTTTTTAACCATTCACTGATATAATGAAATTATATGCTTACTACTTTTTGCACATCTCCTTTGCATTCTTCATCACATGGCTTAAGCATCGATGGAGAACTGGAACATCGAAATCTTCACTGGTGCCTTTTCCAGTGGCAATTTTGAAATAGTGATTAATTGTGTCACTCAGGTTTTTTTTTGCAAATGCCAAGCATATAGCTTGCATCAAAACTATTGATCCATCGCACATGAGCATGAGAGGTGCACAATTTGCTCTGCGACCACAGTGTCTAAAAACATCTGTTAGGAAGGCATTCAGGAAGTACTGCACAGATGCTGTAGTGTGGTCACAGGTAAGGTAAGTTGCCACTGGAAGCGGGGATGAATTTTTTTGGGGGTTACGAACCACCAGTTCATAAACATAGAAAGGTGGAGAGCCTTGTTGCTTCTTCACAAGACTCCCTGTAGCATCCAAATAAACAATGTCCTCACGACAACGTTCCAGATAAATTTTTATGCTCCTTTTGGACCACAGATGTACTCCTTTGGGACGCATCAACACATTCTGAAGAACCTCTTGTGGCGAGTTGGTTTTGTTTTCAATCATTTTTTCCAGACTAAGCAGTTCATTTTTATGTTGTCGACTTTTTTGTCTCACTTCAGATGAAATGTTTTTTAGCACCTCTTTGGATGGTGCATCATCCCTGCAGCCCATTTTCATCGTTGTGTCATCGATAGTGTTCAGTCGGTTTAAATACAACGATCTTGGATGAGTGCTTTCCAATTCTTTTGCCAGCTCATGTCTGCGATAGCCACGTACAGGTCTTCTTTTTAACTGTGTCTTTCTGTGTGTACTTTGCCCACCTTGAAAATCAACTTTGGCTTTAAGTTCTTTTCCACTTGGAATCTGTACTTTGAACGTCACTGGGCAGTCTTCAAATCTGCAGTATCCCTCACACCAAAATTCAGCACCTGCTTTTTTAGATCCAGCTGTCTTCAGTCTATGTCTTCTAAAACCAAAAGAACAGAAAGGGTAGATGTGCTTGATTCCACATTTGATGTTGCTGAAAGTTGGTGAGCAACATCCGTTGGTCATCTAGAGTCAACCTGAAGTGAGTGTGGTGCGTGAAATCTAACCCTTATCTAGCAAAAAAGTCAGCAACTCTTGTTTATTCCTATGAACTCTGTCCAACTTTGGAGGTGCTTTATTTTGAAAGTCCACATTTGATTTTGCTGAAAGTTGGTGAGCAACATCCTGGGGTCCTCTAGAGTCAACCTGAAGTGAGTGTGGTGCGTGAAATCTAACCCTTATCTAGCAAAAAAGTCAGCAACTCTTGTTTATTCCTATGAACTCTGTCCAACTTTGGAGGTGCTTTATTTTGAAAGTCCACATTTGATTTTGCTGAAAGTTGGTGAGCAACATCCTGGGGTCCTCTAGAGTCAACCTGAAGTGAGAGTGGTGCGTGAAATCTAACCCTTATCTAGCAAAAAAGTCAGCAACTCTTGTTTATTCCTATGAACTCTGTCCAACTTTGGAGGTGCTTTATTTTGAAAGTCCACATTTGATTTTGCTGAAAGTTGGTGAGCAACATCCTGGGGTCCTCTAGAGTCAACCTGAAGTGAGTGTGGTGCGTGAAATCTAACCCTTATCTAGCAAAAAAGTCAGCAACTCTTGTTTATTCCTATGAACTATGTCCAACTTTGGAGGTGCTTTATTTTGAAAGTCCACATTTGATTTTGCTGAAAGTTGGTGAGCAACATCCGGTGGTCCTCTAGAGTCAACCTAAAGTGAGAGTGGTGCGTGAAATCTAACCCTTATCTAGCAAAAAAGTCAGCAACTCTTGTTTATTCCTATGAACTCTGTCCAACTTTGGAGGTGCTTTATTTTGAAAGTCCACATTTGATTTTGCTGAAAGTTGGTGAGCAACATCCTGGGGTCCTCTAGAGTCAACCTGAAGTGAGTGTGGTGCGTGAAATCTAACCCTTATCTAGCAAAAAAGTCAGCAACTCTTGTTTATTCCTATGAACTATGTCCAACTTTGGAGGTGCTTTATTTTGAAAGTCCACATTTGATTTTGCTGAAAGTTGGTGAGCAACATCCGGTGGTCCTCTAGAGTCAACCTAAAGTGAGAGTGGTGTGTGAAATCTAACCCTTATCTAGCAAAAAAGTCAGCAACTCTTGTTTATTCCTATGAACTCTGTCCAACTTTGGAGGTGCTTTATTTTGAAAGTCCACATTTGATTTTGCTGAAAGTTGGTGAGCAACATCCTGGGGTCCTCTAGAGTCAACCTGAAGTGAGTGTGGTGCGTGAAATCTAACCCTTATCTAGCAAAAAAGTCAGCAACTCTTGTTTATTCCTATGAACTATGTCCAACTTTGGAGGTGCTTTATTTTGAAAGTCCACATTTGATTTTGCTGAAAGTTGGTGAGCAACATCCTGGGGTCCTCTAGAGTCAACCTGAAGTGAGTGTGGTGCGTGAAATCTAACCCTTATCTAGCAAAAAAGTCAGCAACTCTTGTTTATTCCTATGAACTATGTCCAACTTTGGAGGTGCTTTATTTTGAAAGTCCACATTTGATTTTGCTGAAAGTTGGTGAGCAACATCCGGGGGTCCTCTAGAGTCAACCTGAAGTGAGAGTGGTGCGTGAAATCTAACCCTTATCTAGCAAAAAAGTCAGCAACTCTTGTTTATTCCTATGAACTCTGTCCAACTTTGGAGGTGCTTTATTTTGAAAGTCCACATTTGATTTTGCTGAAAGTTGGTGAGCAACATCCTGGGGTCCTCTAGAGTCAACCTGAAGTGAGAGTGGTGCGTGAAATCTAACCCTTATCTAGCAAAAAAGTCAGCAACTCTTGTTTATTCCTATGAACTATGTCCAACTTTGGAGGTGCTTTATTTTGAAAGTCCACATTTGATTTTGCTGAAAGTTGGTGAGCAACATCCGGTAGTCCTCTAGAGTCAACCTGAAGTGAGAGTGGTGCGTGAAATCTAACCCTTATCTAGCAAAAAAGTCAGCAACTCTTGTTTATTCCTATGAACTCTGTCCAACTTTGGAGGTGCTTTATTTTGAAAGTCCACATTTGATTTTGCTGAAAGTTGGTGAGCAACATCCGGTGGTCCTCTAGAGTCAACCTGAAGTGAGAGTGGTGCGTGAAATCTAACCCTTATCTAGCAAAAAAGTCAGCAACTCTTGTTTATTCCTATGAACTATGTCCAACTTTGGAGGTGCTTTATTTTGAAAGTCCACATTTGATTTTGCTGAAAGTTGGTGAGCAACATCATAGGGTCCTCTAGAGTCAACCTGAAGTGAGAGTGGTGCGTGAAATCTAACCCTTATCTAGCAAAAAAGTCAGCAACTCTTGTTTATTCCTATGAACTCTGTCCAACTTTGGAGGTGCTTTATTTTGAAAGTCCACATTTGATTTTGCTGAAAGTTGGTGAGCAACATCATAGGGTCCTCTAGAGTCAACCTGAAGTGAGAGTGGTGCGTGAAATCTAACCCTTATCTAGCAAAAAAGTCAGCAACTCTTGTTTATTCCTATGAACTATGTCCAACTTTGGAGGTGCTTTATTTTGAAAGTCCACATTTGATTTTGCTGAAAGTTGGTGAGCAACATCATAGGGTCCTCTAGAGTCAACCTGAAGTGAGAGTGGTGCGTGAAATCTAACCCTTATCTAGCAAAAAAGTCAGCAACTCTTGTTTATTCCTATGAACTCTGTCCAACTTTGGAGGTGCTTTATTTTGAAAGTCCACATTTGATTTTGCTGAAAGTTGGTGAGCAACATCATAGGGTCCTCTAGAGTCAACCTGAAGTGAGAGTGGTGCGTGAAATCTAACCCTTATCTAGCAAAAAAGTCAGCAACTCTTGTTTATTCCTATGAACTCTGTCCAACTTTGGAGGTGCTTTATTTTGAAAGTCCACATTTGATTTTGCTGAAAGTTGGTGAGCAACATCATAGGGTCCTCTAGAGTCAACCTGAAGTGAGAGTGGTGCGTGAAATCTAACCCTTATCTAGCAATAAAGTCAGCAACTCTTGTTTATTCCTATAAACTCTGTCCAACTTTGGAGCTGATTTATCTTGAAAGTCAAAATCAGATGTTGCTCAAAGTTGTTGAGCAACATCTTGGGTTCTTGTAGAGTCAACCTGAAGTCAGAGTGGTCCTTAAATAGAGCTGTTAATCAATAATGTCATGTCAGTAACTTTTGATTAAAGGTTCAGCAATTTCTGGAACACGCTGGAACTTAGGAAAATTATGAACAGAGACACGTTTCTGGTCCCTCCCCCACCCCTTGCTCTGCTGGAATTCAAATTCAAGCTCTGTTTTAATTGGCTGATTCAAATTCAAGCTCTGTTTTTATTGGCTGGTTGAAAACTCTGTTTTTATTGGCTGGTTAACGGTGGGTCACTGTGGATTTTTACAATAGCTTTTAGAGAAGCAAGGGGACAATAGTTTTTTTTCAGAGATTACTGGTCTAAAATCAGTACATGTATGTCAGGAGGTAGTGACAGAGTGAAGAAATATGTTAAAAATATATTGTTAGAAAAGTTACATACAGCTCCTTTAATGCAATGAACTATGTTCAACTTTGAAAGTGAAATTCTGCATGTGTAATTGTTTTCTCACAGTATGCCAAATTAGAAAATTTTTCAGAGGTGGTTTGATTTGGAAGTAAAGTGGTTTAAACTCAGTAAATAAAATACAAACTGAACTGTGCAACTTTGGAAGGCATTCATTCAACTTAATGAGCAACACGGGGGGAGGGGGTGCACACGGGGGGAGCAAAGTATCAAGCAGTTTTATTTTTATGGGGGTGGGGGAATTGACATCCTCACATAATGAATACACTTTTATTTGAATACAGCTTTTATTTATTTATATTTGGGGGGGAAATATAACAGTTTCAGATTTAATTTAATTATTTTCTACTATATTTATTTATTTTGGGGGAAATATAACAGCTTCAGATTTAATTTAATTATTTTCTACTATAAACAGCCTTTATTCATGTATTTTTCATCTATTGACAACGTTTATTTTCAGCTTTTATTATGAAAAGCCACAAGCAGCGCTTCACAGGGGCGTTACCGTAGTAGATCTTGTAAACGCGCACAAATACGCCAGTGAGGGCTCACGGAGCCGAGAGGCGGCTCACTTTACCGCAGTGCTGATGTAACTCATAAGAATAGGATTATGGTGGTGGGGGGAGTCAGATGGCCCCTGTGCACGGTTGTTTGTCTTCTCATGCTTCAGGCTGGAGTGTTGATGCCACTGCACCACACACCCCAGCTGAAGTGCAACTCATCACTCTCACCCCCACTGTCCCTTTGATTTCAACACACAGAGAAAAATGTCCACAGGTTACCTCGTGGTCACTTACAAAATCATCGACTACTTTCGTTAGCCATCTTGTAAAATTCGCCACGACACTATTGCAACTCGTCTTCAATCCCACGCTTAATGTGAGATACATCCGAGTCAACGTATTTCAACGTCGTCATTAATTTAAGCGCATTAGCCGAGTTAGCTTAAGAAGCAACTTACATATCCCGTTCTGCTCGCTCTTCAGTGGAGATAGATGAGTCTATATGCTGTCCTTCAGTGTACAAGGATGGCTTTAAAACAATACCTACGCGGCTGTGGAGTCATACGGCCCCACAGACAAGCCCGAAACATGAGAGAATAACATCCCTTTTCCGTGAAGCCTCCACTCTCGTGATTCCCACAAAGGAGGCTGCTGGGGCCCTGATTTTTGCGGGCGCTGCAGCAGCCTCGTTCCAGAGTGCCGTCACGGTCGGGGAGCGAGGCCAGACCGGGTATGGACCAGGTCTGGACTTCGCCGCGACCTGGTGCCTAACCTCGAGCCCGCTAGGTCGTTCGGCCTAGGCGGAGAGGGGGTTGGCCCTGACAGCTTCCTGCATGCCGGCTAGCAAAAAAGGCTGCGTGTTGAGCGTAAGTAGCAGGCCCTGTGATTACATAGGCGTGCATTCCTGTAGCCTTTCGCGCCAAAAACAACACAACAAGGAACAGTTTTCTTTCTTGGTCGTGGTCTAACCAAATAAAAAACACATCATACATCACTTCTTGTAGTAATTGTTGATTGAAAAAAGCTTCCCGGCGACGTTCGGTACGGTATCCGTGCCACAATGCTCTCCAGAGACATGAGGCCGGGGCTACTGTTAGCATTGCTTAGCGGCCTTGGGCGCTAACGGTAATGCGTGCGTTCTGTAGCTTTTCATGCAGAAAAACATCGCCACAACGACCGTTTTCGTCTTGGTTGTGGCTTAAGAAATAAATGAAGACGTCACTCACCGCTGATGAGGCTTCCGACGACATGAGACATGAGGCCGGGGCTACTGTTAGCATTGCTTAGCGGCCTTGGGCGCTAACGGTAATGCGTGCGTTCTGTAGCTTTTCATGCAGAAAAAACATCGCCACAACGACCGTTTTCGTCCTGGTTGTGGCTTAAGAAATAAATGAAGACGTCACTCACCGCTGATGAGGCTTCCGACGACGTGGTTAGCCAGCGCTACTTAGCCACCGCTACTCGTTCTCCCTTTAGGGGAGAGGCCAGTGCGGCTGGCTAGCGTCGCGTTCTCCGGTTCCCTTGAGAACAGAGAAGCGATGGCCTCGTTCAGCAAGTAGTTTCCCGCCCCGAAGCAAACCCCCGACATTTGTAGCATGTCGGCCCGTCTGACTGTCTGACTCCGCAGAAGAGCTCACAGGAAGGCAGCGGAGGTAGGGCGGGTGGGGAGCTGAACGAGGACTTCTGGTATCGTTAACCTTAATGTACGGATAATTATTGGCAAAATCTTGACAATTTTAAGGTCTCAGCCGAGGCTGAGTTAAATTTTTTTTTTTTTTTTAAAGGTTCTCATTCGGGCTGAATGAAGAAGAGATAGATCCACCTCGGTCGAGGGGTTTTACGGACCGAGGGGTGGGCCCATCCGGTAGGTGGGCGTGGACTAAAAGGTTTTCAGTGGGCGCTGACGCGCGAGGGAGGTTTCCAATAGGAGCTAAAGGGCGAGCTATACGACGTTAGAAGCAACTTACATATCCCGTTCTGCTCGCTCTTCAGTGGAGATAGATGAGTCTATATGCTGTCCTTCAGTGTACAAGGATGGCTTTAAAACAATACCTGAGGAACTGTTACAACAAAGTCCTGCAACTTCCGAACAGTTTCAAGTAATAGTTTTGGCAAATAGCTTCTTTTTAGCCAACTCCGAGTCGTGCTGCTAACCGAATCCAACTGAAAACCGCTGCTTTGAAAACTGTCTTCTGATTGGCTGAAACGTTTAGAAGTCTGAGCATTGATTGGGTAAATCAGCCGTCAGTCATCGTGCACAGCCAATGACAAAATACGTGCTACGGCACGTGCTCACGTTTGCATTCCGCCCCATTTTTTGGGTTGCAATAATTTCTTTCAAAGGTTATTTTTAATGACATCTACATTATTTTTGATTCAAATTTGTCACAGTGAAGTGAAATGGAAGTCTTGAAGCACAGAAGGATTGAATTAAAAGCTAAATGTGTCTTACTGCAGAAACACCCTGATTAAAATCTAAAAAAGATAAGTCTGGTCCTCTGGACAATCAAAAAACAAAACAAAACAAAAATTGTAGAAACGTTTAGTCTTTCGTCCGAAAGACTTCCTCAGTCTGAGAAGCTGTATTCAGCTCAGTCTTATAAATAGTATCCTCTCACAGCAACCGGTTTGCTGAGGACAGCCGAAACCAGCTGATCAAGGAGGACCATCAGCCTGACGATGGATCGTTAGCACCCTGATGGTTGTTTGCTATTCACAGAGGGCTGAGTGATACTAGCAATAACAGCATTGTAAGAGGAACGGACGAAAGACGAAACGTTTCTACAGTTTTTTTGTTGCTTTGTTTTGTTTTTTGATTGTCCAGAGGACCAGACTTAGCTTTTTTAGATTATTTTACCTGGATTATTGAGCATGCATCAGGGTACCCTGATTAAAAGTTTTGCGCTTTCGTGATTTGAGCTTTTACAGAATTATGAAGAGAACAGATATACTTTACCGGTATCCTCAATATTTTGCGTTTTGAAGTAACATCTCATCCTATTCCTATTAAATGAGTACTGTAAATAATAGAACACAAGTACAAAGACGAGGGACTCGAAGGTTTCATTGAAATGCAAATGCAATTTTATATTAAAAGATAGCAAAGGGATATTTCACTATATCACAAAACACAGCTTGTTAGTACTGCCAGGGAAATACATATACAGACTTTTCATATTTACACATCAAGTGACAGTCAAACAAAAACTCAGGGAGGGGAGAGGGGGGGTGAGAGAAATCATAAATACCTCTTTCTGTTAACTTTACAACAGCTATTAGTGACCAGTATACCATAAGATATAAGAGCACTATTAAATAACTGGCATCTTCCCTATCATTTACAAGACTTTAAACACAGTGGTTAAAATAATCCAGCAAAACCAACAAAAAAACAGGTTTCTCCAGTGAGTAAAATTAATACAAGTCTAAAAACGGTCATGAAATCCCTTTGTACAAAAGACTATACAACTTGATTAACACAATATTAACAGAAATTATGATTTAGTCTACATATTAAAATCTGTACAGTTTTAGCATTCATTGCAGCAGAGTTGGAGGGACTGTGAGCCGAGAGTTTGATACTGGGTTGTGATACGTTGTCGGCCTACTGTCAACTAACCATTAGAGACTGTAGTTACATAGCTGCCTCTTTCATTGCCTCAGTGCTTAGCCTAGCAGCAAATCAGCACGTTGCTGTAGCAGATACTTCAAAAAACATGGCTCTACTGTATCAAAAAGATATAGCTGTCAGTATAGTAATATAGTATTTCCTTGTACGCATCTCAACAGCAAAAATTGTAGTCTAAAGATAAAGCAATACACATATGTACTTTTATTAAAATATTTGAGTATGTTAACTGTGTTAAGAGGTCAGGCATGCACACTGTATCAAAGTGACCCAACTGTTTGCCTGTACTGTGAGATGACCA